>APFE031098604.1:0-10440 GCA_000404065.3 Pinus taeda
ATAACACTATATAAGAGAGTATTGGGAGATCGTTAGATCCATCCTGAGCATTGAGAGTGTTTTGAGTCTGTGTGAGTCTGAGTTTGTAATAAGCTTTGTATTCTCTTGTTTTTATTAATATCGAAGCCTTCTGGGCCGCCTGTCTGAGGACAGTTCTTATAATCCAAAAGAGGTTTGAGCTGTAAGGCACTGAAGTGAAGACCTATGAAGCTGAGGTCGTGTCGCGCATGATCACCTGAGGATCAGATACCTGTATCAGAGGGGTGGAAGGAAAGCTTTCGAGTAATTCTTACTCAACCTCTGTTCATCTGTTCAGTGTTTTATTTTGGTATCAGAGCCATACCTCGATTCTGTTCGTTTGAATTCTATAGACAGAGTCTGAAGATAGCCAGGTAGCCTTCGAAAAGTATTTCGTTTTACGAATACTGAGTAAATAAACGCTACTTCAGTCAATCTCTGGAATAGAATTAGTCCAACTAAGTATGGCAAAATTTTTGAGATCTTTTTCTACGATAGATAAATCTTCCATTTCTGAGGTAGAAAATAGATCCCAGGAAACAGATATAATTGAACATGAAAAGGTAGAAGACCCAGAAAATTGGAATCCCCCGGCCTTAAACACAAAAGAAATTTATCCCGTTCCAGTAATGTTCAAGTTAACAAAGAAGGCCTATTTCAAAGAAATCGAGCTGAAAGTTAGAATTAAAGGTCCATCTGTTCAAATTATAGGTCTGAATTTGTTTTCTGATGAAGAAATTAAGAAGTTCAGAAAATATCATGCAGAAAAAAGATTCTTTTATCTGCATTTTGGAGGAATAAGGATAGGGTTAGCCCCGCTGGTTCGTAGAGGCTTAAATACTCCTTGTATAGCAGAACTCTTTGATACAAGACATAACATATATGATCATGCCCGAATTGGTACTATCCAAGGAAATCTTTCTTCGGGATGTCAATATGGAACAATCTTTCCTGACTATGCAATTAGCTTAACAGATGTCCATCTCAAAGATTGCTGGAAGACACTAATAGGAGTTCAGGGTCTCTCGATGGTTGATGACAGTGAGTATTTGTCAGTAATTGTTCAAACTCCATTCCAATTGACAAATACAGTGCATCCAAAGCTAAAACAACCAGTATTAAGAGATTGTGTTGCAGTAGGTGTAGGCAATGCGCAAATTGAAGGAGTTCATTATGATAAAGAAGCCTTGCCTAGTGATTGGTATATACAATATAAGTCTCTGGCTGCAGATAGTTCAAATAAATTGGTCAAGAGAATGTATGTAGCAGATAATTGTGTAAAAATCTTGCCGAGTCAACCTTCAATACCAAGACCAATTGCTTTGCCAGAAAAACATGTCTTACCAGCCCAAAGTGAACCAGTCCTTACTAGTGGAAGAAGGTCTTTTTATCGTCAGATCGCTATACCAGAAGAGCCTAGTACTTCCACTAGTACTCCAAGGTCTGATACTCAGCTGTACATACCAGAAGAAAAGCCATTTTTAGCTGTCAATAAAATGTTTAGAACATATGTACATAATTTCCCACCAGTAGATGAATTTCAGTATGCAGCTAAGAGATATGTAAAAGGAGGAAAATGGCCACCAAAAACAAAGTTTTGTACTACTTCATCTCTTTCAAAACAACCACCTACTAGAGCTGACTGTGCTCCATTATTAGAACACAATTCACAAAATCCAAGTGATATGGATCAAGTACATCAGATAGGAAATTATCTGACCACTTGGTGTGCTTATGCCGAAGATGTTCTAGATGATCTAGGTGAACAAGCTGAGCTTATTAATGCAAATCTGAAATTACTATATGATGAGCAACAGAGAGAGAAACAAGAAAAAGAAGAAAGGAGAAGAAGAAAACAAAAGAAAAAGGCCAGAGAAATTCCAAAATTTCATAGAGATATGTCTGTCCCTAATCATTGGGATTTAGAAGAAGAAAGCAAGGAGAAATCAGAAGAAAATACTTCTACAGATGAAGGTACTTCTAAAGATACTGGGAAGTTAACCAGTGAATCCAAGACCTTCAGAGTTCACAAACCTTTTGAGTCAAAGAAAGAAGTGATGACTTTGTCTGAAGCCGCCTCTAGATTTCCATCCTTTATTTTGCCATCTATACGTAACCAGAATAAGGCACATATATTTAGAGAAGTTGCTAAGTATCCTAGAATTGAAGAAGACCTGTCAGCAGCAAACGCTAGTGGCTACATTCTAGATCTAGATAATTCTTCTAACCCAGGAGAATCTATTAGAATATGGATAGGAGCCCTATATCAGATGCAGGTTACAACAAAACTAGATAATGTATCTATTATACTTTTAGCAGAGAAAAGAATGGCAGGAATGGTCTACGACTGGTGGATGGGACCACCTCCAGAAGAAAGAATTGTCGTCATGGAATCAGGATTAGCCACTCTAGAAGTGTTACTTAAAACACAGTTCGTTCCAGAACCGATTGATGAAAGAAAACAGCTTCTAACTGATCTTAGCAGGATGGAATTAAAAGATCTAAAATATTTAGATCAGTTCAGTAAAGATTTTATGGCTAAGGTTTATAAAGCTAATCTTTCAAATGATGTGGCTCAGAAAATCGCATACTTAACAAAAATACCAGGCAATTTAGGAGACCTCATAATGAAAGACATAGAATTGCAATATAAAAAATTAGAGCAAATATATTGGGTGGATCTTCTGTTTAGAGTTTCAGAAAAGGTTAAATATTTATGTTGGCAGAAGAAAGCTAATGAAACACTGAAAAATAAAACACTGAACAGATAGCTCTGATACCAAAATAATCTGGTATAGCTCTGATACCAAAATAAAACACTGAACAGATGAACAGAGGCTGAGTAAGACTTACTCGAAAGCTTTCCTTCCACCCCTCTGATACAGGTATCTGATCCTCAGGCGATCATGCGCGACACGACCTCAGCTTCATAGGTCTTCACTTCAGCGCCTTACAGCTCAAACCTCTTTTGGATTATAAGAACTGTCCTCAGATAGGTGGCCCAGAAGGCTTCGATATTAATAAAAACAAGAGAATACAAAGCTTATTACAAACTCAGACTCACACAGACTCAAAACACTCTCAATGCTCAGGATGGATCTAACGATCTCCCAATACTCTCTTATATAGTGTTATACCTATCTAACACTGACGTCAAAAGAAAAATAATTGAGGGTCCTGTCGGTATCTTTATCCACCGACGGTGTCTACTCAATTCTTTTCTGTACAAAAGAATCCTGTCACAACATGTGATCAACCTTATCACATTACTGACAAAGATTCTACCATGTAGGGCTTCTTGTTTCCCAAAGATCCTCTTCGGATGGTCCTGGAGACGGTCCGTAATCATCATACTGTTGTTGATAGTACCTGGCCATGACCCGATTGTATTGTTCATCGATTCCTTCATTTGGATCTTGCGCATCTGTCATCTCTACTTTTTCTTTTTCTTGTATTATTGTTGTCCGGCTAGATGCTGCTGATGAAGATTCCCCTTTGCTGAGATTCGTTTTTATCTTGTGTAGGCCCTATTGTTGTGGAGTATAGTGTGCTTCTTGTTTTTCCCACTTGTTCAAAAACGGAAGACCACTTATGTCTATGTCAAGAAACGAATCTTTAAAAGCACTACGAGTTGCAGGTGATTTTTGTACTGCCAGTTCAACACCATCTAAAAGTTCCCACTTGAATATCTGAAACATATTTGTGGAACTTTCAATTGAATGTTGTATCCATAACCGAAAATTTTCATTTAATTCATCTTTATGTTGCCACCCCAATTCAAATATCATTGATGTACATATTCTTTTAGAAATCATCAGGCTTATGAGATGGATGACATTGTTGTTCCAATTTGGATGTGAAACCGAGATTGTTATTAACGCCTTCTGATTAATTATAAACTTGAGTGCTTTAGGCTGACCTTGCAATTCATCTAATTTCTTGAGAATCTGCACCTTCTCTATCAATCTTAAATTTCCAAATTCGTGAAACCATTCGGCATGCTGCTTAATAAGCTCCTGATTGTTACCTGTTTCAAAATTACCAATTTTCTCATAACTAAAGATTTGATTGAAAGGATTTGGTTCAATGTTATCTCGGATCCTTAGACTATGAAAATCCCAAGGATATGAAAATGTTTTCAAATACTGCACTGTTCGCTGAATGCACTGGGAGATTCTGGTGGATGGAATTTTGGTACATTTTGCTCCTCTAATTTCCCAATCTGCAAAACCTTCAAAAATCTCGTATTGAGGGAAAGAGTCAGTATTTGCATAGTTTTCATCAATCCTTTGGAGAAATGCTGATTCTAACTCTTCAAAAATATCTGGAATTTTTAATGAAACCAAATATTTTACCATTTCTTCCTTTATGGGTATTTCTTCAAGATCTAAGATCTTAGCACCTGTGAATAGGCTGAATGCAAAATCTACACCACCTATGATCTGATAATAATTTAAAATCATGAGGGTCCAGATCATTTCTTTAGTGTAAACGCTAGACCATAGATCATTGAGGCTTCTGAAATAAAGTTTGACTTTCATGTTTGGTAAAGAAAATATTTTTACCAAGTTGTCATCTAAGCCC
This sequence comes from Pinus taeda, assembly GCA_000404065.3. NCBI lineage: Eukaryota > Viridiplantae > Streptophyta > Pinopsida > Pinales > Pinaceae > Pinus > Pinus taeda. The sequence goes on from APFE031098604.1 coordinate 4,603, forward strand.
AAGGAGATACCCAAGTTTTTTGATTGCCATGCTTGGCACTTGCGAATCCACATGTTTCTTCTAAGCCTCAGTCCTACCACCTTTTTTATTTCATCAGTCAGCCAATTGACATGGCTTTCCAGAATTCTGAATCTATCGACAAAAGTGGCAAAACTGTCATCTTCTGGTTTTTTACCTGGAATTTCGAAAACTGAATATTTACAAGTTATATACATTTTGTTCATGTCTCTTGTCAAGGAGTCTGTCAGAAAATTTGAGTTACCTGGGATCCATTCAACTTCAAATTCAAACTGTTGGAACCAAATCTACCAAGCTAATATTCTGCCTTTAGCAATTTGTCTTGAAATTTTGGCAGATAAGAAATATTTGAAATTTCTGGAATCTGTTCTGACTAAAAATTTTACGGGTGTAAGATATACCTCAAATCTTTGTATCCCGTTGAAGATAGCTAATGTTTCTTTTTCAGCAATGAAATAGTTCTTCTGACTAGATGTGAATTCCTCAGAAGCATAACCGCAAAGATTCTCTTCAAGTTTACCTTCACTATTTCTTCTTTGTTCTAATAAAACGGCAGCCCAAAAATCTAAAGAAGCATCTGTCTGCAGAATAAGTAATCCATCACCTGGTGGTTGAAGTTTTGGTAGATGCTGGCATTCTTCTTTCAAATTTTTAACGGCTTCAGTTGCTTCCTGTGACCAACCTTGTTTTTCATGTTTTCTGATAGGTGCTGTCTTTTCTGATAGATTTGGAATGTATTTGTGAAGATAATTTAAGACTCCCAAAAATCTTTGAATGGTCTTGGTATCCTTCAATTCATCAGGAAACTGAGTCAATTTGGTTAAAACATGAGGTTGCATTTGGATTGCTCCATTAGCAACATTAATTCCCAAAAAATCCATATTTTCTTGAAACAGAGACATTTTTCTTTCTGACAAGACTATTCCATGCTGCTGAACTTCTTTTAAGAAAATTTCTAAATGCTCTAAATGAGTATGTATATCTGGGCTATGTACAAGAATATCATCTATATATGTGACTATAAAATCATATTTAGCAAAAATATAGTCCATTCTCCTCTGGAAGAATGCGGGGGCGTTTTTTAGACCAAATGGTACCACTTTCCACTGATAAAATCCTGCTGGGCAAATGAAAGCGGTTTTATGCCTATCCTCTGGTTGGATCTGAATCTGATAGTATCCCGGCTTCATGTCAAACTTACTAAACACTTTGCTGTGCTGAATCTTCTGCATGATTGTCTCAGGTCTTGGTAATGGATAGTTAAAACTTTGAGTAATAGCATTAAGAGGTTTGTAGTTTATTACCATTCTTGGCTTACCTCTTACTATTTCAGAATGATTCCTCACAAGAAATGCTGAACAAGAATAATGAGATTCGCTGGGCTCAATAAGCTGCATCTGTAGTAATTCTTTTATCTGCTTCTTTATCTCCTGCTCATCTGCTGGGGTACAAGGAATCATCTTACCTTTTACGCCATTATCATGCAAAGTGACGATTTCTTGCATCGGGCTCTCTGTCAGCCAAAACTGTTGTGGGTTTTCAGAACAACTCTTCAACAATCTTTGATAGATATTACTTTGTTCTTTTGACCAGTTGGGATCTATACAAGCCAATTGTTTTGTTTTTGATTCTGCTCTTTGTTCATAGAATTGTAATACTTCCTGCCAATCATCAGAATCTTGTTTTGGTTTTCTGGTTCCTATTCTTTTCTGGCTATTTTCTTTCCTGGCTTCAGAGTTTGCAATAAACAATCTAGGAACAGCAATAGCTTTCTTTTTTAAATTAATAACCAGCTTATCTTGACTGATTGTAACTGGAAGAACAGAATTTATAAATGGCATTCCCAACATAAGACTTGCTGAAGGATCAAAATGCTGAATTGCAGAAATCTTAACAATACTCCCTCCCACTTTTAAAGAGATATTATCAACATAATGTGTTAGATTCACAGATCCTCCTATGGTTTCTGAAACCAAAATATTTTTAAGTGGTTTCCACAGTGATTTGAATAAAGAGGGTCTAGCCAAATTATTTGATCCACCGGTGTCAACAAAAGCATCAACAGAAATCCATTCATTTCTTACTTGAACCTGAACCGGGATATAAATGAGGCTATCTGTTTTGACAATCTTTTTTAACAACCCATTTTCTTCTATTCTCTTAATTTCTGGTTGAGGCAAACTTGTGGAAACAGTTGTTTTCTTCTCAAATGGACAAAAAGCATTTATCTGAGGGTAGGGTGGCATAGGTTGTTTACCTTGCCTGATTGATAATGAAGCAGTGCTTACAGACTCATCGTCTGAATCATATGAGGTCTCGCTGGTAACATCATAATCTGTGCTACTTTCTTCTTCACTATAATGCTTTTCGTCTGACCATTCGTCATCGGAACATGACCTACAAACATTCATTTTTTGTACAGTTTCTTCGGCTTCTTCTGCTTCTGCATCTGATATTTCAGTCAAAATATAGACATCTGAAACTTCATCATTTGAATTTACAATTGACCAATCATCCTGGAAATCTTGAATGTCTATACAGGCTTTTAAAGCACTGGATGATTTTTGTGGGCACTTTCTTGCAAAATGTCCTTCTTTTTTACAAATGAAACAACAATTATTGTTTCTTGGATTTCTTCTTTTCTTCAAGAATTTATATTTTCTGAATGGCTTTCTTGGATTAGAGACTTTCTTGGGTTTGTATTTGCCATACCTCTTTGATTTTCTTTTCTTAAAAGGTGTCCATGGCAATACTGCTTGACAAACATTGGAGCTTGGAGTAATATCATTAGCTTTCTTCTGCCAACATAAATATTTAACCTTTTCTGAAACTCTAAACAGAAGATCCACCCAATATATTTGCTCTAATGTTTTATATTGCAATTCTATGTCTTTCATTATGAGGTCTCCTAAATTGCCTGGTATTTTTGTTAAGTATGCGATTTTCTGAGCCACATCATTTGAAAGATTAGCTTTATAAACCTTAGCCATAAAATCTTTACTGAACTGATCTAAATATTTTAGATCTTTTAATTCCATCCTGCTAAGATCAGTTAGAAGCTGTTTTCTTTCATCAATCGGTTCTGGAACGAACTGTGTTTTAAGTAACACTTCTAGAGTGGCTAATCCTGATTCCATGACGGCAATTCTTTCTTCTGGAGGTGGTCCCATCCACCAGTCGTAGACCATTCCTGCCATTCTTTTCTCTGCTAAAAGTATAATAGATACATTATCTAGTTTTGTTGTAACCTGCATCTGATATAGGGCTCCTATCCATATTCTAATAGATTCTCCTGGGTTAGAAGAATTATCTAGATCTAGAATGTAGCCACTAGCGTTTGCTACTGACAGGTCTTCTTCAATTCTAGGATACTTAGCAACTTCTCTAAATATATGTGCCTTATTCTGGTTACGTATAGATGGCAAAATAAAGGATGGAAATCTAGAGGCGGCTTCAGACAAAGTCATCACTTCTTTCTTTGACTCAAAAGGTTTGTGAACTCTGAAGGTCTTGGATTCACTGGTTAACTTCCCAGTATCTTTAGAAGTACCTTCATCTGTAGAAGTATTTTCTTCTGATTTCTCCTTGCTTTCTTCTTCTAAATCCCAATGATTAGGGACAGACAAATCTCTATGAAATTTTGGAATTTCTCTGGCCTTTTTCTTTTGTTTTCTTCTTCTCCTTTCTTCTTTTTCTTGTTTCTCTCTCTGTTGCTCATCATATAGTAATTTCAGATTTGCATTGATAAGCTCAGCTTGTTCACCTAGATTATCTAGAACATCTTCGGCATAAGCACACCAAGTGGTCAGATAATTTCCTATCTGATGTACTTGATCCATATCACTTGGATTTTGTGAATAGTGTTCTAATAATGGAGCACAGTCAGCTCTAGTAGGTGGTTGTTTTGAAAGAGATGAAGTAGTACAAAACTTTGTTTTTGGTGGCCATTTTCCTCCTTTTACATATCTCTTAGCTGCATACTGAAATTCATCTACTGGTGGGAAATTATGTACATATGTTCTAAACATTTTATTGACAGCTAAAAATGGCTTTTCTTCTGGTATGTACAGCTGAGTATCAGACCTTGGAGTACTAGTGGAAGTACTAGGCTCTTCTGGTATAGCGATCTGACGATAAAAAGACCTTCTTCCACTGGTAAGGACTGGTTCACTTTGGGCTGGTAAGACATGTTTTTCTGGCAAAGCAATTGGTCTTGGTATTGAAGGTTGACTCGGCAAGATTTTTACACAATTATCTGCTACATACATTCTCTTGACAAATTTATTTGAACTATCTGCAACCAGAGACTTATATTGTATATACCAATCACTAGGCAAGGCTTCTTTATCATAATGAACTCCTTCAATTTGCGCATTGCCTACACCTACTGCAACACAATCTCTTAATACTGGTTGTTTTAGCTTTGGATGCACTGTATTTGTCAATTGGAATGAAGTTTGAACAATTACTGACAAATACTCACTGTCATCAACCATCGAGAGACCCTGAACTCCTATTAGTATCTTCCAGCAATCTTTGAGATGAACATCTGTTAAGCTAATGGCATAGTCAGGAAAGATTGTTCCATATTGACATCCCGAAGAAAGATTTCCTTGGATAGTACCAATTCGGGCATGATCATATATGTTATGTCTTGTATCAAAGAGTTCTGCTATACAAGGAGTATTTAAGCCTCTACGAACCAGCGGGGCTAACCCTATCCTTATTCCTCCAAAATGCAGATAAAAGAATCTTTTTTCTGCATGATATTTTCTGAACTTCTTAATTTCTTCATCAGAAAACAAATTCAGACCTATAATTTGAACAGATGGACCTTTAATTCTAACTTTCAGCTCGATTTCTTTGAAATAGGCCTTCTTTGTTAACTTGAACATTACTGGTACGGGATAAATTTCTTTTGTGTTTAAAGCCGGGGGATTCCAGTTTTCTGGGTCTTCTACCTTTTCATGTTCAATTATATCTGTTTCCTGGGATCTATTTTCTACCTCAGAAATGGAAGATTTATCTATCGTAGAAAAAGATCTCAAAAATTTTGCCATACTTAGTTGGACTAATTCTATTCCAGAGATTGACTGAAGTAGCGTTTATTTACTCAGTATTCGTAAAACGAAATACTTTTCGAAGGCTACCTGGCTATCTTCAGACTCTGTCTATAGAATTCAAACGAACAGAATCGAGGTATGGCTCTAATACCAAAATAAAACACTGAACAGATGAACAGAGGCTGAGTAAGACTTACTCGAAAGCTTTCCTTCCAAAATAAAACACTGAACAGATGAACAGAGGCTGAGTAAGACTTACTCGAAAGCTTTCCTTCCACCCCTCTGATACAGGTATCTGATCCTCAGGCGATCATGCGCGACACAACCTCAGCTTCATAGGTCTTCACTTCAGCGCCTTACAGCTCAAACCTCTTTTGGATTATAAGATCTGTCCTCAGACAGGCGGCCCAGAAGGCTTCGATATTAATAAAAACAAGAGAATACAAAGCTTATTACAAACTCAGACTCACACAGACTCAAAACACTCTCAATGCTCAAGATGGATCTAACGATCTCCCAATACTCTCTTATATAGTGTTATACCTATCTAACACTGACGTCAAAAGAAAAATAATTGAGGGTCCTGTCGGTATCTTTATCCACCGACGGTGTCTACTCAATTCTTTTCTGTACAAAAGAATCCTGTCACAACATGTGATCAACCTTATCACATTGCTGACAAAGATTCTACCATGTAGGGCTTCTTGTTTCCCAAAGATCCTCTTCGGATGGTCCTGGAGACGGTTCGTAATCATCA
>APFE031098608.1:0-17507 GCA_000404065.3 Pinus taeda
AGAAGAATGCATAATTAATGAATATGAAGTGAGTGTGATACTAGAGGTGATTAATGACTGTTTAATTGAGGGAAAACAAGGTAAGGCGGCAACTCCCTTTAAGGGAAGCTGCTTCACATATGAGAAGAATTAGGGATTGGCCAGTTGAACATTAGGGGAAAAAATCAGTTTAGATGGCTCAGCATTAACAAGAAAAAAATGTATGGCTGACTAGACATTAGAGGTTCAAAAAAGAATGGCTTGGCCACAATCAACCCACCTAAGCATATCTTGGACACCCTAACTTATGGTGTAGTCAAACAATTCGCTAGTATAGATAAACCTCCAAATTCTTCATATTATTTCATTCCCTCTCCTATTGTCTGCAATTATTTTGAATTTATTAATTAATATAGGATTCTCTACATTTAGAGTTATATTAACTTATTCCCCAAGTGTGGCCATTGAAAATCATGTGTGAATTTTTGCTGGCTTTAGGCCTAATCCCGCTAAGCATTTTCTATGAAAGGGAACCATCGTCATTTTGGTATTGGGGCCTCTTGTTTGCAAAATTATGTGTGTTTTGTTTGGTGGCATGCATGTTTCTATTATATAAAGGCACCTACTTTTGAAAGGCATGGGAAACCACATAATACAAGTTTCGAAAGGCTTTTTGGGCTGCAACTACCAAAAGCGACAAAATTCACAAAAATTGTGTCTCTGCTTAGTTTCAGTAGTTGGAATTTGTTGTTCTTGGTGCTTATGCACAACTCCAAATATTTTCTCTCTCATATATTCCAAAGTTCAACATTCAAGTTTTTTTTGGTCCCAACAGTCACATTCTATAATTCAAAAATAGTAGGATTCATATTTCTGATACAACTAATATCAAGACAACATCTTTTGACTTAGAATTCCATGAATAACTAATTTCCTTTTCATTTCAACCATTTTGGAGAACTAGCCTAATATTTGTATGTCAGAGGTTGATGGTTATAATATAAATTTTATGGTTCTAGCAACTTACGTTATGTACATCTAAGATGTATCGTCTACTTATCTTTCGCTACTTATCTTGGGATACAGGATAGTCACCTCTATCAACAAGCTGGTAGAATTGGTACATAATACCTGCTTCTTTAGGACTCAAAATATGACCAAGGGACACAAGCCTTTCTAGGCCATTGACAATTTGTCAATATTCAACAGTGAGCTCAGGATACCACGAGAAGCATTTGGTTGCCAGGCTTGAGTACTTGTTTATCAGAAGAGAACTAAGAAAATTTATTCTACTAAAGTTTGTGCAGATCTAGATAGCAAGGAATACATAAAGACTGCTTGCATGATTTTCAAAGTAAGCTGGTTAGTGCAAATATGCCAAAACAAAGTTTTATAGATGCCCACAGTTATAGTATTTCAAAATTCCTTGTAGGTATAAAGTCTTAGGTTTCCCATGAATCTGGTACTTCAAAAGATGTGGTAAGTTCAAATTGGTTGAAACTCATATGCCATTTAAGGTAGGAATGAAGAAAGCCACCATTATGTATTCATAATTATACTAGTTAATGAATTATTGTTGTTTTTAGTTTCTTGAACTACTAATATGCCATTGAGCTCTCAAAGAAGATGATCTATGTCCTGCCAGTTCAGTTGAAATCACTTGTATGCTAGGAAACTAATTTCGTATCCTCAAATTTTGTTACATTTCCAATTTTTTTTTCATGAGCATCTGGGGTACAAAGGAGTTGGATTTATACGTTGTCAACACTGGTTGCATAGAGTGAATGCTTGAAGCATTCCTAGTCATTTCACGAGCATTGAAGCTCTCAAAGAAGATGATCTATGTCCTTGTAGTTCAGCTCAAATCACATGTATGCTAGGAAACTAATTTCGTATCCTCAAATTTTGTTACATTTCCAAATTTTTTCTCATGAGCATTTGGGGTACAAAGGAGTTGGATTTCTAGGCTATCACAAGCATTAACATGATGATATCTCCTATACTATAAACATCTTCATCTTCATTCCTGGATGGAACTGTAAATATTGATGAATTGTCCTCTGCCCCAAACATGATGATATCTCTTGTACTATAAACATCTTGTATGGCACTGTCAGTATTGGTGAACCATGTTATATCTTCCAACCCTGAAAGTTGTTCTTTGCCACAATATTGCTCCAATTTAATAGAAAAATTAGCACTGCTAACACTGCTGGTAATCAGATTCATGGCTAATGTTTTCCTTTTTGCATATTGTGTCCAATTCCCTTTCAGCCATGGTGCAAAATCATTACCACATTTCTCTTTGCTAAAAATAGATAAACTTGTGAGGTCAAAATATTTTCTTCATATCCTTTGCGTTCTAAAAAACCATATGGCATAAAAGGATTTGAAGTTTCAAAATCTTGGTTAAACTCTTGCTTCGATCTCCTCAGTGATATGCAGAGACCTTTGACAGAAAACTTTGCGAAGTATCAGTGGCCTATAATCTACTAGACCAAGAGGAATAGGAGCTTTGTTTAGTCCTCACATCAGTCCTTTCATTTGTGTATTCAGAGGCATAATCATCCCACAAAAACCTTGTAATCTCATCTCTACTGGAGTTGTTGGAGTTTTGACTACTTGGCACCAACCATAGCTTCATCATCCTCCACTAACAGGAACTCCACTCATGCACCATCGACCGAACTACATGCATTGACTAGAAACCTTGCACAACTACTGCACTCAATGCAGAGACTTGCTACCTCGCAACTTGTCTTGTTTCTCTACATTTATGTACCACATTAATTGGATACCCTATTTCTCTACCTATCTTACTTGGATTTCATCAATGCCCCTATGCTTTACTTATAGCATTAATGAGACTCACTATACATGCAATTTGTTTATGGTGTCCTTATCTTATGTCCCATGACCTTAATGTCAATATGAACCATCGCTTGCCTTATGACGCTTTTGTTAATTCATTAGCTTTGTGTTATAATACAAATTTCAATAACATGGATTGGGCGCACCAAAATCCAAAGTTTGCTTTGTTGATAACTATATTTACAATGTTAATCCATAGAGCAATATCGAAACCGGTATTTATGGTATAAATGTTCCAAAGTTTCATTGTCACAATACCTATCTTAAATTTCCATTGCACACACATGATATGCCATTGAAGGCCGTACGCCTAGGGAATTGAATGGCTAATCCTCTCATGCCAACACATCCCATATCATGTGCCGATCACATGGGGTTTCAACTATGGGTATCGTTGAACGGTTCAGATGAATCAAAACGATCCAATGGCCCACCATATGTTTGTCGAACCCGAAACCGTCATTAAGAATTTTCCCGTCATATGTGAGATAGTCTACAATCTGCATTGTTCAATGGCAACATAGAAATTCGAACAATTGTTTGTGTAACTAGGTCCCATTTTTGTAACGACATGATTTTTGTAAGGATGTAATAAAGAGAACAAAATTATTTTGATATATATTGCTGCATGGTTTTATTAGCAAGAGATTTATTTATTTATTAGTGGCTCCCATTAAGAGTCTCGGGATTTCCTGATATGTCAAAGAGTTAAGTCATGTGTGAAGCAACCCTTCTAAAATATATTTGTGTCATGAACAATGTCAACTAAGCCTCCAAATGGCCCTGTAAATGGAAAGCATCATCTTCTCTGTCACATTAGCTTGGAAATTTAATTAAAAGAAGTCAAGTTGGCGCAAATAATAGACACATCGGTTGAGAAATACAAGTCGGCTTATTTATGGAGATAGAACTAGTGTATATACCCCATTAGGGTCTGCGCAACAGAAGGGACAAAACTTAGATAAATTTGAGATTTTTGGATAAGATTACAGGGTTTCAGAACTTCGAATAACCTCTGCTACTTCGTATATATCTGAAATTTTGCTAATAATCTCGCCGATATCTCGGACAAGTAATGGAACAAGAATGTCGAACGAAGACTATGTTGCAACGTTAGAGTTGAAGAACGAGTCTACAAGTTACAATCTCGTCATAATGAGGAGCATTGATGACAGTGACAAAAATAATCACACTCTCAACTATTACAGTCTCGGCATAATGAGAAGGAGCAGTGACGACAATGACAAGGATGATTAGAGTCTGAACCTAATGATAATGAAAGGATCTCATAGTGACACACTTTATCTCAACTTACATTAAGGTGCAGTCATGATCTTGCCACAGTCATGATCTTGTTCTCGAAGGTTATGATCTCGATGAAGGTGCATAAATAATCTCAATGGTGATCTCAAGGAGCAGTCATGGTGCAGCAATTATGATCTAGGTGAAGCAATAACGATGATGATTATCTCAATAGTAAGAAGAGAATTGGTGTTCTAGTCTTGGAGTGGCTTGATAGGTTAAGGGTCATGGTCTTGGTATTAGTTAATTGGAATCTCCATAAGAAGTATTTTGAACAGTTTTTCTTCTCCAAGAGTGAGAATTTTTGGTCATGATAGAAAGCCAACATCGTGTATTCTTCTCTCTTTGTTTTTGGTAACTATTTGATAAACTAAAAAACACATTGTAATAATAATAACAATCGAAAATTTTGCTAAGAAATAAAATTAAATACCTAGTTATCATGAAAGAAGAATCTCATTAACTCTAACCGTCCTAGATTATTCAATAGCGCAGAGGCTCCAGATCGCTACACTTCGTACCTCTCTGGCATCCTCGGTGTCAAAATTCCAGTGGCGCCATGAGAGTGAGAAACATGTAGCGCCTGGTGTTTTCCCTCAATATTACTATGGCCATCTTCGAAGTTCGGTCTCACCCCACCTGCCACTTGTAAGAAATTCTTTTTGTTTTCAAATGAACAAATTCGCATACAGACTCGTTGTTATGGTCAGATTGCTTACCGGCCAACGTGTTTTGGCCAGGTTTCCTCTTTTGTCTTTGGTAGGTAAACCCTATGTACGTCATTTCACTTCGCACGACGTTGAAAACATGTCTGTAATGGTGCGGCAATATCAATAGAGGTTTTTTTACATTCGTCTCATATTTATACTAATCCCAAATCAATATACAGGTTGGGGTTTGTCGTGGAAAGATGGTCCACGTTCAATGCACGCGCACGTACCGTGGTCTTCATTATTCGTAAGTGTTGCTGGGTAAGTTAGGTCTACTTTCACACTAGCACTATGGCCGCAAACCCTTTTTTATTTGTGGAAATTTAAAGGGAAACAAGGTTTTATTAAAAAAAAAAAATCAAAACGCATCTTCAATACGTAACCTAGGCAATTTCTCTAGTTCCAATGTCATAGGGAAAAGTTCCATAAGTTTATATGGACGACTATTCTCGGTTCCTCACTTCGTGTATAGTGTAAATGTGTTAGAAAGCCTGCACAGATGAATCTAGCTAGTAAAGGTTGAACACACAGCTTTGCAGAGCAAAAACATTAAAAGAAAATTGAAAGAAGAAAAGAATGATTCATTAGAAAATATGTTACAATGCTCATTATATAGCATTACTGGGTGAAGATCCCAAAGTAATGAACTATAGTGGGTGAAGATCCCAAGGTAATGAACTATAGTGGTGATCAATGAGAAGACTCAACACCTACAACAAGTTCCGGAGATAACTAGTCAATTGCGGAGTTAAAGAAGGAGCAAATCAAGGAGTAAATCATGCAAAAGGAATCTTGCATGCAATCCCATGCTCTAACTAAGAGTCCGCATGTAGATGTGTAGTAGTTGGATGTAGTTGCATGCTCTAACTAAGAGTATGCATGCAGTTGCATGTAGTTGCATGCTCTAACTAAGAGTCTGCATGCAGTTGCATGCTCTAACTGAGAGTCTGCATGTAGGTGTAGTAGTTCCAACACTCTTGAAGGATTTTTTGAATTGGTTAGTTCAGATTCCGAAGCTCTTATTTTTTATGTTGGCTCAGTGTTTTAGATCCACATCATACCAGGTTTGATGGTCTGAGAAGTTGATTTTTAATGTTCAACGTTCCAGACATTGAAATTCCTAGCCATAACTGTATTAGACATAATACAGTGATCAGTATTGAATGGGATACATATGAGACATAATACTGATTAATCAATACATCGTGCTGCATCTTTACGGCCACGATTTTGGCTTCCTGTTCTGTCCTCTATTCCAGTTCTGGTTCGCTCAGTTCATTTCGCTTTTGGTACCGAGAAGTTCTTCTGAATTTTGTGGTCCACCAGGCTTCTCCTGGAATTCTCTATTTTGGCCCCTGAACGTTATCCATGTATTGAACTTTATGTATTGAACGCGATTCTGAATTATGGCTATTATGTCCTTATGACCGATTCTCCCCGTTTACGTTCTCTGATTTGCAATTTTTCTACCTTACATTCTCCGGCTAAGATAAACATTGTGCAATTCTGAATTTGTACGGAACACAGAAATATCTCATAAAACTTTAAGATAACAATGAACAATACGAATAGAACCCAATCAACATGTGTGCAATTCGAAACTTTATATTAGCAATCAGACAATTTTACTCAAACTAATTCCGAAAAGATTGACATTGATATTCAAGGTAATAGACAAGTGTATATCTATTGTACCTGTAGTTTAACTTTATTAAGTAAATTGTGGCACTCATCATACAACTTTTTCAAGTAAACGTGACACGATTTCCTTTTTATTTTACCATGATCTCTAAGCACGATTTTCTTTCTCAGAAAAACCTTTGAACACAGCAACAATGTACTCTAACATATCCACAATTCGAAGACCAGAAGCTACTGGGCATTCATCAATAATTATATGTTTCATCAGCAAAAGACCCTTTCCAAGGGCCAAAGAATTATGCAGTGCCTGTTGTTCTGCTTCGCGTACTTGCACCTCCGAAATAGCAGGGGGTCATCCCAGCCCTCAATTTCTCTGGCTATGCATACAATCACACCATTATCCAACACAACCCAATGATGCCCGAAAACAAATGACAATCCGTCATGACCGTTGATGAAGGCCCTTCTTAGGAATGCCGTGATTGAGATCTTCACAAATAATATCTATTGCAGCTGGTTCAGTAAACTTAATTCAAAGTATCTGAGAAGAATAGGGATTGCCACTGCCCTACTTAAGTTTATTAAAGGAAATGCAATAGATATCAGTAGTAAAGATCTGAATCAGTGGATCGCTATCCTGACAATGGCCTGGATCGAGGACCATGACTTTATTGTCACGTTTCTTTGGATCGAGGACCATGACTTTATTGTCACGTTTCTTTGGGGCATCCGTGGGATGTGTTGGTTGATGCTGTAATTCAATGCATATCAAGTGAAATTGAGGGCTGGGATGATGCCCCTAGTATTTTCCAGGGGTAAGTGCATGAAGCATAACAATAGGCGCGCATAATTGTTTGGCTCTTGAAAAGGGTCTTTTGTTGATCAAAGATATAATTATTGTTGAAAGCCCAATAGCTTCTGGTGTTCGAATTGTGGATATATTAGAGTACATTGTTGCTATGTTTAAACGTCTTGCTTACATCCACATCATAGAGTTCATGGCAAAAAAAGAACCAAGGCATTAGATGATGTTCACATGAGAATCGCGCAGCTCGGCTTGGAAATCAGTGTCGCCTGCTTCAAAAGTGAAGCACCACGGCTTGATGTGTGCATAACATCTTGAAATATTGAGAATTTTTTCTTTTCTAGTGTCACTTTGACGTAGATGAGAATAATTTGTAAGATGATCGACACAGTTTATTTAAGAATGTTAATCTACCCGTAGAATATATATACACTTGTCTATTTATTATTGTCACTTGCTTTAGTTTGTTTGAAATTGTCTGATCATTTTGAATTGCACACAGGTTAATTGGGTTCTATTCGTATTGCTCAGTGTTATCTTAAATATTTCTACAATTATCTGTGTGCCAAAAGCATAGTGCATGATTTCTATACGCACCAAAATGCTTCTCTTAGCCGGAGAATGTAAGTTAGACGAACTGAAAATCACAGATATTAAGCGGCGAGAATCGCTCATCGGTAAAATTAGGGATAATCCAGAATCGCGTTCAATACAGAGATAATACCCAGGGGCAAAGAACAGAAGGATTCCACTAGAAGTCCAGTGAAGTAGAAAATTCAGAGGAAACCAAAACTTGGAGAGGGGAGGTACAGCGTGAAAAGGACCAAACGTGACTCAAGACCAAAGGCTGGCCATAAACGAGGAGGACCAGGAACTCTGATTCTGTTAAATATATCCCATTCAATATTGACTGCTAGAGTGGATTCGAAGCGAAGCTTTTATCGTTTATGCCAGGTCTGTGCTTGATATCCACTTCATATGATGTTTGATGATATGAAAAGCTGATTTTTAAGTTTCAATGTTTCAGATATTGAAATTTTTGGTGAGAACTGTATACTTTATACCGAATTCGCTACAACCATATTAATAATGGGTTTTAACTAGCAAATCCTGAAGTGTAGTCGAGAGAACAAATTTTGAAGAAAAATACTTTAACCATCAAATACAAAATATTAAATGCAATGTAGCCGAGATAAAAGCTTAAGACGTTAAATTTTAATGGAAACAGCGTAAAATCTTCCTAATTAAAGCTTAAATTTCGCAGTTCAAAATTACTAGAATTCAAACTTGAACGAAAATAAATTTTCACATTTAACATATTTACTGTGAGACTCAATTTCTCGCTTTGTTCGAACAACATCAATCATGTGTCGCATTGCTTAGAATGTTCACATTTACATGCAAATTCGACATTATGGATTTTCTAAAAAATCTAACAAACTATTGTAAAAGGAAATCTGCTTTTCTGGTTATTTAACTGTATGAATAAAAGATTTATATCATTAACATAGAAGAGTATAAAAACTAACTTAAAATAACATATTACATGTTTTTTCTTTTATAACCCATATATAATTCGTTGCAAATTCAATTAGTAGTAATTAGAATTATATTTTAATTAAATTTAAAAACATAAAAATTAATTTTTAAGAATTAAAAGATTGACCACTTATAACCTACTTGAAATTTATTATAATCAAATTCAAATCTGAAAACCATAATCCCAAAACAAAAACACTGGTATGAAATAAAATGGAAGGAACAACATTGCAGGGTCATCGTCTATGGTGAGTCACTCCTACATGTAGGACATGAGACACTAATCTTAAACCAGTCGGGAATGCAATGTGAATGATAAATACATGCCAATATTTTTGGACGCTCCCCACTTTCAAACTTCTCCCAACAAACACTGCACATCAAGTCGTGGTGTTGCCCAATTATTACGTCAGGCAACCCATCCACTACTTGTAAGGGACTTCCACTTACAACTTCCTCTCCAAAATAATTGGTGGCAATAACTATGAATTCTGGTTCAATAGTCTCAGTCCCGAGAGGAAGTATTCGCACTCCAGCTCTGGGGTTATGATTGGAGGAAAAAACTCAATTAATTATTAAGTCTCTGTAAGCACCCAATAATTAACCATGTAAAAAGAACCCCTTAGAGTAAACTCATTTGATGACAAGGTTCCAAGTTTCCTAGGCTTGTTTCATGGCTCGACTCATCATACTAGCATCACTTTACATCATCCCCATACGACTTGTGGAATCTGGGTATAATAGAAGAGGATGAGAAGAAGATATAGAGTTGAAAAAACCTAATGATATAGTGAACTCTAATGGTACATGAAGCGTGTGATACATCCTCAAGCATTGAGTCTTCAAAATTTTTAGGTACACTTTAGTGGTCAACACGACCAACTCTAAATCATGTGTGGCATAGAGTTCTTCATGAGGCTTTAACTTCCTGGAGGCATATGCTATTACTCCTATCTTGCATTAATACTGCACCTAATCTTTGCTTGGATGCATCAATATATACAGTAAATCTTTTGTCCATCTTAGGTACTTGCAAGATTGGTGTACTGGTGATGGAGGAGTCCCTCGCATATAACCATCCTTAGTCAAACTGATGCCAGGGTAACACCCGCACATACCCACATTATGCATTTAACACAATAATACATCCACAATTGTCCCACGATCTGACTCTTCAATGGAGTCAAATCTTCAGACCATAAATGATCAAGTGGCTCTCTTATACAATTCCTTTATAATGGAACTTCAATCACCCTGCCAATACTTCCTCTCGGGACTGAGAATATTGAACCAGAATTCATGGTTATTGCCACCCATTATTTTGGAGAGGAAGTTGTAAGTGGAAGTCCCTTACAAGTAGTGAAGTGGTTGCGTGACATAATAATTGGGCAACACCACGACTTGATGTGCAGTGTTTGTCGGGAGAAGTTTGAAAGTGGGGAGCGTCCAAAAATATTGGCATGCAATCATCTTTATCATTCACATTGCATTCCCGACTGGTTTAAGATTAGTGTCTCATGCCCTACATGTAGGAGTGACTCACCATAGACGATGACCCTGCAATGTTGTTCCTTTCAATTTATTTTATACCAGTGTTTTTGTTAGGGGATTATGGTTTTCAGATTTTAATTTGATTATAATAAATTTCAAGTGGGTTGTAAGTGGTCAATCTTTTAATTCTTAAGGATTAATATTTATGTTTTTAAATTTAATTAAAATATAATTCTAATTACCACTAATTGATTTTGCAAAGAATTATATATGGGTTATAAAAGAAAAGACATGTAATATGTTATTTTAAGTTAGTTTTTATACTTTTGTATGTTAATGATATAAATCTTTAATTCATAGAGCTAAATGAACCAGAGAAACAGATTTCCTTTTACAACAGTTTGTTCGATTTTATTTTAGAAGATCTATAATGTCGAATTTGCATGTAAATGTGAACATTCCCAGCAATGCGACACATGATTGATGTTGTTCGAACAAAGCGAGAAATTGATGATTGTTTTGAACTGCGAAATTTAAGCTTTAATTAGGAAGAGTTTATATTGTTTCGAATAAAATTTAACGTCTTAAGCTTTTCGTATTTGATGGTTAAAGTATTTTTCTTTGATGTCAAAATTTTGATGGTTAAAGCATTTTTCTTTGATGTCAAAATTTGTTTTCTCGACTACATTGGACTATTTCGTATTTTATGTTTGAGGGCTAACGTATTTTTCTTTCTTGTCAAAATATTTGACTTCTTATTTTGTGGTCAGACTTCAACCGTGTTTTTTAAAATGTTGAAAATTATTTGAAATTATGAACTTGCGTTAGTGTGAGATCTGTAGTTTGAGTTTTATTTTAAGGCTCCCTTGCGCGAGTTTGAGGTTTCTTGTGAACGAAAATCTTGCTGATTTCAAGGTATTTGATTGACTTTAATGTTATATATGTTTTCCAACATTTATAATGAGAGTTGTGATTTTAAGAAATTTTGTAACAACGCATTAGACGATTTTGTCTATAAGAAAAATTGTGGAGATTATTGTAGGCCGTGAATTGATTCAAAAATGATTACCTTCCGTGTAAGCAGTTCTGTACAACTCGCAGAAGGCATGACAAAGTTCGAAATTGGTTCTAGCAGCGCGTCTTGACCATTATTTGACAAATAAACGGTGGAAAACAAAAGTAGTAGTAGTAATAATTGTAGGGCGGAAAACAAACAAAAAGGTAAACAATTGTAGACTGATTCAAAAAAGACACTTTCGTTGTAAATATAGTACTTGGAATACAAGAGAACTAACAATAACACAACAAACTCACTTAAGGTTCTATTATAAAACATATTTCTTAATAAAATTTGAAAAACAAATATGGATAAGTAATGCATATTTCAAATAAGAAGAAAAAAATACAAGCTCATCATCTATATGGAGAAGCAGGTGGGTCACTCCTGCATATAGTAGATGGAATGTAAGAAAACCAACAATAAATCAACGTCACTTAAGGTTCTATTATCAAGTATATTTCTTTATAAATTTTGAAAAACAAAAATGGATAAATAATACATATTCCAAATAAGAAGAAAAATTTACAAGCTTATCGTCTATGTTGAGTAGGTGGCTCACTTGCAGGCCAATATTTTTGCACGCTCCCCACTTGCAAATTTCTAGTAACAATTAACAAACGCTGCACATCATGTCATCTCCATTTGCATTGTCATGCTACCCAATCATGTCATCTCCATTTTCACTGTCGTGGTGCCCAATTATAATGTAAGGCAACTTCTCCAATACTTGTGCAACACTTCTACTTAAATCTTCATCTCCAAA
The DNA here is from genome assembly GCA_000404065.3 of Pinus taeda. Lineage (NCBI taxonomy): Eukaryota > Viridiplantae > Streptophyta > Pinopsida > Pinales > Pinaceae > Pinus > Pinus taeda. The sequence goes on from APFE031098608.1 coordinate 12,162, forward strand.
TTAATTTGTGGTCATAGCCATTATTTGAAGTTTGAAATATGCATATTCTCATGTAAGTGTTGCAGTATCTATCGCCAATCTGTTGCCAACTGAATTTGGAATTCCATATAATTTGAGTGGAGTACTCAATTTCTCTATTGTCTAATTTCACTATGTATAGAAGTATATTCATATCTTCACCCAATGCGAATGTTGTTACAGAGTCCCCATTCACTTTTTCATTACCTACAGTTATCCTCTCATGCTTTAGGATCGCTCCTCCAAGTTATCAAATAAATAATGTATATTACGGTTTCTTTTAAATTTTCTAATTATGGAGGGTCGAGTTGAACCTGATATAATAAGTATGGAAATTGATGCAGATCTCCGCACATTGTTACAATTGCACTAGACACCAAACGTTGTCCAACTTCTTCTTCTTCAATTCTGTTCGTTTGGGGTGATCAACTGGGAGGAACGATCCTAAAGCATGAGAAGATAACTGTAGGTAATGAAAATGTGAATGGGGACTTTGTCACAACATTCATTCACATTGAGTGAAGATATGATTATACTTCTATACATAGTGAAATTAGATAATAGAGAAATTGGGTACTCCACTCGAATGATACGGAATTCCAAATTTAGTTGGCGACATATCCCGCAACACTTACACAAGAATACACATGGCTTCAATTTTGACCCTCAACTGATACTTATTTCCAGAAATCACTTTGGAGAGGAAGTTGTAAGTATAAGTGTTGTACAAGTAGTGGAGGGGTTGTCTCACGACAATGCAAATGGAGATGACATGATGTGCAGTGTTTGTTATGAGAACTTAGAGGGGAGCATGCAAAAATATTGGCATGCAATCATGTTTATCATTCACATTGCATTCTCCCATGGTTTAGGCTTAGAGTCATGTCCCACATGCACGAGTGAGCCACTGCTCCACATAGATGATGAGATTGTATTTTTTTCTTCTTACTTCGAATATGTATTCTTTCTCAATATTTGTTTTTCAAATTTGAAAAGAAAATATGTTGATAAATATTGCATTCTCCCATGGTTTAGGCTTAGAATCATGTCCCACATGCGGGAGTGAGCCACTGCTCCACATAGACGATAAGCTTGTATTTTTTTATTTATTTCAAATTTCTACTTTTTATCAATATTTGTTTTTCAAATTTAAAAAAAAAAAACTATGGTTTATTATTAATAGAACATTAACTGAGCGGATGAGCTTGTTTTTTTTTCTTCTTATTTTGAATATGTATTATTTATCCATATTTGTTTTTCAAATTTAAAAAAAAAAACTATGTGAGGTTGTTTTATTGTTGGTTTTCTTATATTCCAAATATTATATTTAGAACTAAGGTGTCTTTTTGAATCCGTTCACTGCGTACAATCATCTACCACTTGTCTTCCATGGTTGACTTGTCAAACAACTGTCAAGTGTACTACTACTTTTGTCTTCCACCATTGACTTGTCAAACAAGTCTCACGATGCGAGAACCAAGAGACTAGAAGAGAATAAGAAACCTTGGTGAAGGAAAGAAGACCTAATTCTTAACAATTTCTGCTCACACGTGCAAAAAGGACAATGGTTTTTGAACTATTATAGTGTTGAAAGTTATAGACTGAGTTGCAAACCTGCAGTTGAGGGCCGAAACTATGATTTGACCAACAAAAGAGAAGTTTGACTTTCATTGACTTTGTTCACTTAAGCTTATGTGAAGACGCATTTCTTGGAAGGATGACTTGGTGCTTGGAGGGAACCTTTGTCTTGGTCTAGAGGTCTTGAACATCTCATTTTGTCTTCGTTCTATAAGAAGAAGAGAATTCTAACTCGGTTTTCCCCTAGGAGGGGTTTCTCCCTAGCTGAGATCTTACATATTATGTTTTATTGTTATTGTGATCTTCATGCTCTTTATTGTTTGATAGTTTCTTGATGAAAAGAAGACATAACAAGACAATATAATTAAAAATTATCACAAGTTGTTATCAAAGTAAGAAAATATTGTATCCATTTTGATTTTCTAATGGACAAAAGGGGAAGAGAGAGAGAGAGGGAGTCACAGAAATGGAGGGGAGAGTGAGAAGGAGAGAGGGAGGGAGATAGTGAAAGAGTTGGACGGAAGAGGGAGAGATCGAGTGATGGGGGTAGAGACATAGGGATGTGAGAGAGAAAGGGAGGGAGAGGAAGGAAGAGACGAATCAAAAGAGAGAAGGGGAGAGAGGTGGAGTTTGAGGGGGAGAGAGTGGGAGGGAAGAATAACGACGTAGAGGGAGAAAGGTGGAGAGAGAGAGAGGGAGTAAGAAGGGAAAGATGGAAAGATTTAGATAGAGAGAGGAGGGAAGAGAAAGAGAAAGAGAGAAAGAAAGAGGGAGATAAGGGGAAGAGAGAGAGGGGGAGAGAAGGGGAAGAGAGAGCGTGGTAGAGGAAGAGAAAGATGAAGGGTGAGAGAGATAGATAGATATGGAGATAGAGTGTATATGTTTGGAGGTTGACATAGAGAAATGGAATGATAATGAGACACATAGATACAAATATAGATATTATATACTATTGTATAACCAACATAGATCCAACTTATCCCAGGATCTATCAAGTGTTGATATTCGATCCAACTTAACCTTGAGAGATTTGATCCCTCTCAGCGCTTCATAGATCAAGGATTAAGATGGATCTAAAATATCAAGTGAGGAAATTTCTTCATCTACAAAGTACTTATTTAATTTATTTATATATATAATGGAAATTTATGATCACAATAGGCAATTATTTCTAATATTTATTTTATTAGATTAATTTAATAATATAGCATTTTTTTTTGAATTTTTAAATAGTTTTCAATTATTTATGTAAATGTAATTTATAATTATATGAGTTAAATTTGATTATATTTATTTCTTAAAATGTTTGTAGGGTGCAATTTAATTAGTAATTTCCATGATATCAATTATTATGTAAACCAAGAGACAAAAGGTTTAAATCCCCTAGAGTAGCCCAGTCTACAGAGAGGAAAGCTGGTGGGCCCTAGGTATAGTAGTTCTAGCTAAAATCAACCCCATGTCACTCAAGTAAGAGAATGACCGAGTTGCTAATTCCACTAGTGTGTTTGTGTGTGTGTGTGTGTGTGTGTGTATATATATATGAGTAGTTTCATTTATGTATATAATTTTAGGACTCTCAAATAAATAAAATTATAACGAAAAAATAATAATTATATATAAGTTTGGGTTAGTCATTAGATGGGTTTACTAATTTTCCATGTGATGGAGACTATTTTAAGGTATGGGGAATACAATGCAAGAATACGAGCTTAGATTCATCATAGCTCTTTATAATATCAACCTAGATCCATCCTAAAATCGTATCTATCAAGCACCGAGAGGGATCAAACCTCTTGAGGTGAAAACCTCTTTTTCGAGTGCAAAACGTGAGGAAAGTTTTTCACTTCAAGAGATTTGATCCCTCTTGGTGTTTGATAGATCATGTGTTAAGATGGACATAGGCTGGTTTCAATCCTGTGCGGTCATAAAAGAATTGTTGAACATCTAATTATTTTGATCATTTTAAATATGCTAAATATGTCTAATATTAATTTGGTCAACTTAATTTAAAACTTTCTTAGTTACCTCAGTTTGTTGAGATGAGAGAGACTGTTAGTAACTTGAATGATGAAAAATGATGAAATACAAATTTTGAGTGCAAAGTGTCAATGTGACAATTTTGATAAATATAAAATGTGAATACTAATAATATAGTCAATTACAAACAATCTTCATTACAATCAATTAGAAACTATTTTGTTATACTATTATTATTGCTATACTTATTAGTCTTTCCATTTTCTCATATCGATCATATGAAAAGAATAGCTGGAATCATAGAACATTCAAATATTTCACTTGAGCTACCGTACTAAACAACATACCTTATCTATGTTGCTCTACAATATTAAGAGTAGTTTTATCCAAATTCTATCATTGTGACTTATGAAGTGTTAAACCCCAAATAATTTTCAGTTGTAAATATTTTCTAACAATATTGAATGATGGAAAATGGGAACAATAACAATGTACTTATTTTTAAATAGCTTATAGTTTCAAGAAGCAAACATTTGGGGTAAGCAAACATTTTATTTAGGATGAAAATTCAAGTATTGTATTTATGGTTGAATAATTTTTATGTGCTTACACTGAGAGAGTATGTGTATGTTTTGGGTGTGAGAAGGAGAGACAAGGGGAGATAGAGATATAGATGGGGGGAGGGAAGAGGGAAGAAGCTAGATGCAAAGATAGGGAGCGAGGAAGAGATTTAGATATGGAGAGAGAAATTTTAGAGAAAGAGAGAAGGCGAAGAGAGGGAGGGAGGGGAAATGGAGGGAAGTAGAGAGAGAGATAGATAGATATGGAGAGAGAGTGTGTATATTTAGGGGTTGAGATAGAGAGATAAAGAAGGAAATACAATGGGAGATAGAGATGTAGATGGAGGAGGTAGAGATGTGCTTACACTGAAATCAATACACATTATATAATCTAATTACTTTGAAATTAATGTACATAATATATCTTGTTGCATCAAATCAAAAGTCAAAATCTACACTAAAATCAATGCATCTAGTGCAAACAATCAAATAGGATTAGAAATCAACATCTATACTGAAATAAGTGCATCTAGTGCAAGAAATCAAATAGGATTAGAAATCAATATCTACACTGAAACCGTTGCATCTAATGCAAGCAATTGAATATGAGTACAAATCAAAATCTATGATGAAATCAATGCATCTAGTGTAAGTTATTCAATATGATTAGAAATCGACATCTACACTGAAATCAATGCATATAGTGAAAGCGATAAAAAAGGATTAGAAATCAATATGTACATCGAAACTAATCAATCATGTGCAAGCAATCAATTATGAGCATAAATAAACATCGACATTGAAATCAATGCATCTAGTGTAAGGTATTAAATATAATTATAGTGCGACATCTACATTAAAAGCAATGCATATAGTGCATGTGATCAAATATGATTAGAAATCAACAATCACATTGAAATCAATACATCTATTTTAGTGAAAATCTAAAATATTCATGAATTTATAGATATATCTAATATGTTTGGATTTCTCTCTGTGAGAATTTTTCTTATTCCCTCTCTCTCCATCTTCCATTCTGTGTCTATCTCTCTTCCCCTCTCCTTCTCTCTCTTCCCTTCCCTCTCTCACCCATCTCACTCTATCTTTCTCTTCTTTCCTCTCTCCCCCTGTCATATACATTTATACCTCCCTCTAGCTATCCTTATTTGTCTCTCTATCTCAACCCCTTAAACATATGCCACGCTCTCTCTCT
>APFE031098618.1:11886-36162 GCA_000404065.3 Pinus taeda
GAGAGAGAGAGAGAGAGAGAGAGAGAGAGAGAGAGGTATTGCTTCAACCATGAGTGGGCTTATGGAATCATTGGTACAACCATGTATTTTTATTGATTAAGCCTTGTACCTCATGTATTAGTCCTGTATTTTCACTATGTATCATTTGGCCATGTGGTGTATGGTGTCTTGATCTCGTTTGTGGCCTCTTTATTGGTTCAAGGAGGCATTTGCAACAACTAAAATTGATGTACAACCATATGAAGAATATAGTTGTATCCCCATTACATTTTTAGGAGAGACATGTTTAACAAGAGAGGATGCATGGATTCATAGAGACATATTTGGAAACTGATTCTATTGTTTCACATGCTTATTTTTCTTAACCAAGGATCCATTTGTATCGACCCTAAAGTCAACATGGTTTTTAGCATTTTAGGAGGAGTATTTTCCTTAGTATGTGTTGGCATTAATGTCCAGTGTTGGTATTTTCCTATGCCATTAATGTCAAAGTGGGAGAGGGAATGGAAATATGCAAAAGAGAATGGAGTATGGAGAGATTTTTCAGTTCAACCTCAAATTTGTGTAGATCAGGTTGAGGTTAACATCAATGCCAAAGGTGGATCATGTTGGCATTGCAATGTTGGAATTGATGTCAAATGGGAGTTAATATTGTTTTTCCTATCATGGATGTTAACTTGATGATGGTGTATTTGTGGTCAACTAGGGATGATTTATCATTAATATGATGTAGAGGCGTTGACTTGATACAAAGATGTTGATCCATTCAGAGGTGTTTGGCCAACTAGTTCTTCCTTATCCTGACATGATTTGGATGTGTTTGGAATGTTAATCCCCTTATGATGATGTCCTTGGTGATGCAAATGAGTTCGAGGAAGCTTGACAGGGTTTGGAGAAGGTGTAGGAGGTATTATAGGATTTGGAGACACTTGTAGATTAATTTTTGAGTAGTAGAGGGCTTAAATTCAGGGTAACACGTAATATAAGGGAAACCTATGCTAGTAGCTTAGGTTTTATTCATGAGACCTGCATTATCACTTTCATGTAATGATTTTCTTGAAGGAGAGACATGCATTATTATTTTTGAGTGGATTCCATCTCATATTATATGCATTTTAGTGATTTCCAAGGGTTGTAACCATGTTTTTTCTATTGGTATTGTTTAGATGCTTCAATTGACTTAATCTACAACTATATTATTTGACTTGGTGAGTGATTAAAGTGTGAATAAAATTGTTCCTTGAGAACTGGTGAGAGTGCATCGATTTGTTTAAATAGATGAGAAACTATAACATTGTAAGGTGAGAGAGTGAGCATAAGGTGAATAAATATTTGTATAGAGAGTAGAGGGAGAGCTCCTACAACAAGTGAACATAAAGAAGTCAAGCTCTTAGAGATGTGAATATAGAGAGGTAAATGGAAAGAGAGGAGTGTGAAATAAGGTGCATAAAGAAGGTTGAGTTCGATCCAATGGCACATATTGTGTATTAAGAAGTTGTATCAAATCAATGAGTAGCAAAAAGCTTTGGATTAGAGTTTAGAGCATTCTATAGTAGAGATTCAGAGTTTGGTGACAAAGAGACATAGCATAGTGTAGCTGCATGGTTGTATGATTGGTGTATTTTTGTTTGTAAGGGAAAATACTTCACTTATATGGGTGTAGCTATGTTTCTACGTTTTGTATGGATTCTCCATTGTCACATGGTTGAGTTCTTACATTTAGATCTATTATGCTACCGATGGAGGTGTTTTTGAGGGTGTGTGTGCAATAGATTTGGTTGTGTGGAGATTTTGTAGGAGTTTTGTACATTTTGTTGGTTACACTATGAAAAGAGTTGTATGTGAGAGGTTTTGTGTGTTGATATGACTGACTGTATGAAAGCCATAAATTGTATGTATGTTGTTGGTTATTGTTGAGAGTTGATTGGAGTGTTATGGTATGTTGTTGATGTAATGGGAATTTGTTTGATGAGTATGTTGGATGAGATTGTATGACAAAAGTTGTGTTAGTTTTGAACGAGTTTAGAGTTAGTGTAAGTCCAGTTTGAAAATTAATGAGAATAGGCTCATTGTTTTGTTGATTTGAGTATATCGGCCTAGTATGATATATTTTCTAATGAGGTCCATGATGGTTTGAAGGTTGGGGCCTTCAGTTTTACAAGTAAAGGTTTGCAGGCGAGTGGTGGGTTGCTAATGGAGTAGTGGATTCCTTTCAGTAGATGTTGTAGAACTTTTCCAGGGAGTAGAGGTTTCCTTCCATTGGTGGATGGAAAACTAGTGAGGGTGGTGGCCTTCATAGTTTATGGGAGTGGTGGACTCTGAGTGAGTGGTGGCTCACATTTCTTTGCAAGTAGAGTCTTGCACACTTGAGGTGACTACTAAATTAGATGTAAAATACTTTTATGATAATATAAGAGACGAAGACGAAGACTATCTACCGATGGTGGTTTTTACCCTTGTGGTTTCTACCTTACCTTTTCTTTCCTTTGTGTGATTTTATTATTGATGTGTTTTTGTTATGTGTCTTAATGGTTTATGTTTTATGCATTACTGATCTCATGGTTATTTTCTCATTAGTATTGTTTCTCATATGATCGTGGTTATACACATGTTATTTGTTACTAATACATTGTGATGTGTTTCTAATTAAGCGTGTGATTTAGTTAATGTTTAAGAAAGGGTAAAAATTAGTCATAAGTCACACTAGTGATTCACACCCACCCAACCCACTCTCAGTAGTGTTCAATGTTTCTAACACCGCTAACTTAAATTAATGGATACAAAATGGGGATTCTAAATTGGGATCAAGGGACAAATAGGAGAAGAAAGAGGGAAACATGTGTGGGTGATGAGAAATACACTTTTAACAAGAAACTAAGAAAATAATTTCACGAGAGATTTGATGACGGGATGTCATATGGATGGATGAATAATCAAAATATTGGAAAAAATATCTATTTTTTTAAATGAGATGCTAAGTATCACTATTAAAAATCTCTATAAAAGAAGGAAAAAGTAATGAGAAAGGGAATTGTTTAGCACCTTATTGTTGGATGAATATCCCAATGTCAATTTTCATTTTGAGTGAGTATTTAGATCTATGGTGAGTTTGGTGAATGTGGAGATCCTATGAATGGGAACCTCTTTAGATTGAGGGCTCTTCTCCACTTGCTAGTGCCTTCTTCGTCCATAATTCCTCATTGCAACTTGTGGTTTTACGAGGAAGAAGAGTACCCAAGGAAAGGTTGGGAGGTTAATTGGTGAGTAAATGAAGTTTGATCAAGTTGCAATAATTCAAAAATTTTGCAAGGACTATGTACAACAAATTGTTTGATGAAATGCCCTAATGAAATTGTTTTTTGTATATGGGGATAGTATTTTTGTATGTTGTCATGGTTCTATGATAGTATTGATGTATCTGATGTATGCCTATTTGAATAAAAATAAATTGAAGAAATGTGCTAAAGGTGTTTTATTACAAATTATGATACAAACTATTTGATAAAATACCTCAAAGACAGAAATCAAAAGTTGCATGATTGAGTGGTATATTTCATTTAGTATGTTACTAGTGGAATCAGGGAAATGTTTTTATTTGATTTCATACAAAATGTTCGACAAAATGTCTATAAGAAAAAGACTCCTAATTTGGTTTTATACAAAGTATTTGAAAAAGGGTTTACATGTAAAGTATTTGAAAAAATGTATGAGAGATGAAAATCAAGTTTTTGCAAGTATGGTTAATATACATTTAGTAGGATTATGTGAAAAAGTGGTACCATAGCTTATTTTCAAGCTAGTAAAAAGAAAAGAAAAAATTGGGTACTTCGTAACATTGGTAATTCATTGAGGGAACTAGCTATGTGACATATTACGGGCCTAGTGTGTACAAACATAATCCAAGACATACATTCAATATTGAGTCATAGGGTAGAAATTGAAGCCATGTGAGTATGAATAAATAACAATCAATAAGATTCACTTGCATCTTTCCATGGCTAACATATTTTGACCACATTAGTTAAATAGCAATGGTTGATGTGGAAAGGAGTAATTGACAATGTCATAGTCATGTGATTATTGTTGTTGTGTAGGTAATATTGAGCAGTCATACAAACATAGACTCTTAAATCAACCAAAATAGAAAACTATAAATATTACAAGATAGTATTATATACTATTGTATTAAGCAAAGTAGAGATGGGCCTTGGCATGCAAGGAAACAACTCATAAAGCACTTGACTCTTTGTTATATTTTTTGAGGTTCTTTGTGCATGTATATGAAATAAAGTTGTAAGCTTTATTATAATTAGTTATGTCTAATCCATAAAGAGTAAAATAAGAGTACTAGTTTATTTTAGGAGGTAAATGAACTTCCTTATTACAACAATTGTATTTAATTGGAAGAAGTGAACTTGCACTAGTAAGAGGGACTATGGTAGGAAAAGTTACCTAGCTAACTACCATGGGGCTATGCTAGGAAATATTTTGCACGAAAAGCTACCTATCTAACTACTATTAGAAGGGCTACCTAGTTAACAACGGTAAGGACTATGTTGAGAAATATTTTGCAAAATGAATACTAAGATCTCTTATAGATTTTCTTATACTCAGAGTACTTTTCATCTTGTGGAAATGACATTAAGATAATTGTATATTTAATGTTTACAATAAGCTTGAAAAAGACTCTTATATATATCATTTTTCCAGTGATATCCGAAAAAGATGGAACAAAAGTAGAAATTTCCAAATAAAAAACTAAAACATTGAAAGAGCATCCAAACCTAGCATCTATATTCAGAATATTTCTTACAAAATAGTATATGAACTTTTAGATCCATGATATGTACAAATTTTATTGAGGCCACCCATTGAATCTTCTTCTTTTAATCTATGCCTCTCACTCATCATATTCAATGGACCATGAATTTTTCCACTCGATTTAATATGACCACTATATCATCCAAATCATACTTGATGTCTCTCATTATTCTCTTGATATCCTTTTGTCCCGCAAAGAGCTTATAATTGTCAACCTATTTTTCACGAATTACCATGTTGAGTAGCATTTCCATATGACGGTATAGTGTTATATGGTGGAGGAAATGTAGTCTTCTCTTCTTAAACTTCCCTGAATCAGGAACGCATTTGAGGCTAATACGACCAATTTCTAAATCATAATAATATTTGAGATCTCCAAATTCATTTGCTTTAAAATTCAGAATCTCCTATCTAACCTCTAGGGGAGTCGAGTTAAAAAAGTTTTCCATTAACTCCCAACCAAATAGTTGTCGATGTCTAGAAGAAGATGCCCATGAAGCACCAACCCTATGGATAGGGAGTTTTTGTTGAGGAGGAAGTTCCATAAAATACCCGCAAACAAAACACAATAAAACCACTCGGCTAACTGAATAACCAAGTTTTGACTAACCACAGGATAGGAAGACCCTAGAGTAAAAGAAACTAACAAGTTAAGAGTGACAATCAGTTCGAGTGACGACCCCAATGAAAAAAAAGCATCCACTACCAATAGAATTATTGGATTATGAACTATTTGCAATGGTAAAGTACTTGACGCCCCCTAGCAACTAGGACCACAATCCATTGCCACTGTATAGAAACCAATTATTCTTGAGGACTAGAAAGTATTAAATCTTGAGACATTTGAAAAGACAAATAAAAAGTGGAGGCGTATTCTCTTTCAAAACCAGATGGAAAAAGTGCCACGATACCAAACTTTGCATACCAACACTTGGCAGTTGAAAGAAATTCTTGTTGAGTCAAGGGTCTGTGATGTCACCGAAGGAAGTACAACAACCAATTCAAAGGAGGGACCCGACCTTGAGTTATGTCAAAAAAACACAAAGAACATTAACACCCTATGTAAAACAAAATACAACCCAAAATAGAACTTAGGACACAATGACAAAGGGATATGGGATGCAGAACTAGCCAAGTTGTCAACAAGCCAAAATGTCGTCCTACTATTTTGAATTGGGGAGTTAACAATGTACCCAAAACTCTCATGAATTTGAAACATTCAATTTGTAACCACCAACAAGAGTAGAACCTCTGCAACTGAAGAATGTCAATCACATAATTACCACCTTCCTGCCACCTTGAAACAATGGTGGAGCTTACATAAATAGTTGCGAACATGATGTTGTTGATATCAGGAATGAACCACTCCCTCTGAAATTCCCAGGACAAAATCAAAGTGTACTGCATACACCATGTCTCAGCCATCCCAAGGTGTTACCTGAGACTGAGGTCATTAATGATATTTCTCTTGTCATCATAGCAGTTCCTTCCCACATCCAATCTGCCATGGGAGGGACGAGCCATTCTCAGAAGACAAAATGAAATGAGATAACAAGACCATTGATGTAAAATAAACCCAAATCCCCATCTCATGGAAATTAATATAAAAAGAATTAAGTTTGTGGCTGCCATTGTGTGAACCCAGTACATGTCATGTGTGATCCATGCAGAGCCAAGTGTAGAACCTAAATCTACTTCCAAGGGTTGCCACCCCCAACTCCAAACAATCTCTCTGAATGCTAATAATTACTCCCATCAAAAACCTCCCAGGTCTGAAAGGATCCGTCATACCTCTTTCTGGAGTTGATATCCCATTGTTGTGAGATCACCCCCATCGAGGAGGAGGTAATCATAAGTTATGAGTACTCTACTTTTAACTTTGTTCCCCACGTGCAATGAACACAATTGTGTTGTGTAATGTTGACTGTGAATTTTGTATGGAAATTCAATAACTTGTAATTATTTGAGATATATTTTAATTTAATGGGCACATATGAGTTAAATAACATTTTTATATGTTATTGTAATTTATATTAATAGCTATTTCATTTTTTTATTTGTTTTAAAACTTTTTACATTATATCAATGTCTTAATAACTAATATTTATTTCTATTATTATATTATATTAAAAATATATTATGGGTATTGAATTGATAATGTTTTGCCAAGGCATTGTAAAGGGTATTAGTTGAAATCCCATGGGTGTTTATCCATATATATATATATATAATATATATATATATAAACATACTTACATAAATTGAAAAAATTATAATTTTATTAATAAATTGAAATATATTAAGTTTTATTTCAGTTTGATAAATTAAATTTTTATGAAAGTTCTTATTTTTAAATTTAGAATACAAAATTACATGAAAATATGTTATTAGTGAAACTTTGTTTATATTTACAAAGAATAATACAATACATTTAAGAATTAAGCATTGTTCCATGAGGACACATGCCATAGCGTGGCAGCGTGCTCCCCACATTTTCCACATTCGTGGGACAAGGGAAAACTTGGGAAAATGTTTCCCCATGTCTTCCTTTTAGAAACACTAGAGGAAGTGCAGGGGGAAACATTTCCCCCTAAGTGGAAAACATGTTTCCCCACAAGCGGTGCTTGTGGCATCCCTCCCTCAAAAAGGGGGACTTTTGGGCATCCGCCATCTAAAGGGAGACATTTGTGTTCGATAGTGTGTTACAATTTTTAATGAGTTTTCATCATAAATTTACATACACAACCCTTGAGTCCAAGGTTGGTTAGGTCAGGGACATGGGAATAGGGCTCGATTTAAAATCTGGTCGATATAATATAACTTTGAAGCATCTAAAAAAAAGAAAAAATAAAAAGAATAGAAACTTGCAAACTTTACAATGTACCAGAGGAAAAATTAAAACATAAGTGTGTCATTAAATAAAGTAGTAATTAAATAGTCAGCATCTAAGGCCCAACTCACAAATGGAAAAAACAAAACTATACTATACAATATACATGTTGTAATTAATAAGAGAAATAAAAGTATAAAGATAATAATGAAAACACAAGATTGTAGAAATAGTGAAGGATTATTCATTGATATAATACAAAATAATATTCAGATCAGGTGTTCACCAACATGGAAGATTAAATTGATGCACAAGAGAACTTCTTTAACAAATTATCTCACGTTCAATACTATGTGCTCAAATGCTAATAGACAAAAAAACTAAATAAAACGTATCTCGTTTCAACAAGATCAAAGGGACACGTTGAGAGACTGGCATGCCATTACACAAAGAGTTAAGATTAGTAATGAAAAAATGCAGTAGGTTTAAATATTTAGTAACTGAAACTAATGATACCCCTAACAACAAGAAATATTATGAATATCTGTGAGTGATTCTACTTAAAATAAGCCTTGTAAAACAATGTATGTGAATCATAATTACCTAAACATAGAAAAATAGTAACCCAATTGAAAAATAATACTTAAATTGTAACAACTTGTGATGTAGCTGAGAGATATCTTGTCCTGCTTTAGAAGCTTGAGTTTATACTTATGGTTGAAAATAATTGCATAATTATATTTTTTAACTAATATAGTTAGGCTCAATTAATTAAAGGTAATACAAAAGGGTGGGATAATTAAAAGTAGGAAATGACTCAAAAAGGGGAGGACCAAATCCATATACATTGACCTCAAAATCCATAATATATCATATGCATGATAATATAACACATAAAATAAGTGCATGCATCACATAAAATTTTGACAATAATATCAATATTTGTATATAAAAAAAAATAAGATCATCAGTATGTCTTACAAGGTCCAATGCCCTTTTCAAGTCAAAACTTATGAAAATGAAACTGCCCAATATAAAAGGTCCAAAATGTGTTATGATTGCCTCCGCCACTAGAATGTTCTTGTCAAAAGCAGTGCCAAATTTAAACCATCAAACATCCCTGCCACAAATCCATAAACAAAATATTGAAACATGTATGCAAAGGGGGATGAATTATTCTTTGATTCAACTTTACTCTATTGTTGGTCTTCAGTATCTTTTGAACCAAAAATTGTAAGATTCGAGATTGATTCTCAATTGGTGTCTTGAAAAACAATTTTTTTAGTGGAAGTTCTAGTGGAAGAAATAGATAAAGGATGAAATCCAACAAGTTTAGTGAGTGGGACAACGACAAGCTTGTGAGAATTATGGGTTTGACTGGCAGCAGTAGGAGATGAAACACTTTTTGCATGTAGATTAAAACTAAGCCTTCCATAGGATGATGAGGAAGCATGTGTGTCTAATTGAGGATGAGAATCAAGGAATGGGAATTTGGGGGTAGTTCCCCAAGCATCTTTAACTTATTTAGAAAAATTCTCAATAGGATTCCAACCATCATTTTTGTTCATTGTTACATGGTTAGGGTGGAGCTTAGGCATTTTTTGGATACTTGGGTGTGGTCTTTGTTAGCACTTCTCAGTGTCCCAAGGCTGAAAAAGGAGACTGATGGAGGTAACCTCAAACAAATATTTAGATTTTGTAGCTAGCCCTACCAAATGAGAGAGGGCTCTCTCAAGGATCTCATAATAAAAAAAGTGTCTGGAGAGGAAATAAGATGTTAAGCTAGATATTAATCTCAAAGGTGTTTGATTTTAGGGTTTTGCTAGAGCAAGGTCAACAGTCCTAGGGGGCTAAGTTAGGGTTTCCAAAAGATGAGTTTGCAGAGATATAATGGGGAAAAGTAGGCATGCTTAGTTAGCATTCTTGATTTGTCATGGTGTATAGGGTTGAAATATAAGGTTTCAAAATGAGCATGAGTTTCATGAATTTATTTATCAGAGGAAAATGTAACAAAAATATGAGAGTTTCATCAAAACAGAGCAAACACTTAAGAATTTTGTTTAAACCTTATGAAACAATCACAAGAAAGAATTGAAATGGAAGTAGAGAGAACAATATATTCATACTAATGATAACAGAAGAAAAAACACTGTTAATGAACATACCATAAGAATCCCACTATAATAGTTGCAAATCCTATATATTACTGCTACAAATGATCACAAATACACTAGCTCCACAACCTCTTGACTAAACAACATCCAACCCCTAATACTTCGAAATCTGAAGTATTTATACAATCATTTAGAGAAATAAATATCTTGAAACAGAATTCAATATTTATTACAAAAAATTATAAAAATAGTTTCAAACTGCTAATAATATTGGTCAGTTGAGCTCTGGTGCTATTCTGGGCATTCTGGTAGTAACTGAGGCCTTGAATAAACACTTATGTTAGCCCTTCTTGGTGATGAACTATGTTGTTGTTCCACTTTTAACTACTTAAAACATGCGGAAAAGGTCTTTGTTGTCCTCTGAGTGAAGGAGTAATGGATGACTTGGTGCTCTGTGAATGGAGGTCATGATCACTCAGTTTGGAAAATATGGGAATTTATATGAAAACAACGAGAAATCATAGACGAGAGCATAAAAACAATGAATTGTGTTTGACCATCTAGGAGGATTATGAGTCGTTGATTTGGGCTGCCTGGTCCGGGCTGATTAAATCTGGGTCGTTGATTTGAGTCGTTGTATTATCGCAATCACAACATGGAGAGGGACCTTAACACTTATTTGTTGTGATTTTTTTATATTCCGGACTAGAAACTGTAACATAATGCAATATATAAAAATCGCATCCACTGGAATCACAAGTCAAAAGGGGTTTCGGCGGGGAGGAACTTGTGAATTGAGTGGAGATTTATCGCAATGAGTGAGCGAGATGATATCGCAATCAACGAGTGGGACAATATCACAATTGGCGAGTGGGGAAGGAACTTTGCAATATCAGTGGAGGAGGAACTTGCGATATGTGATATCGCAATCGCAATCGCAATCGGGAAGAGAAGACAAGTGAGTGTTTTTATCAGACAAGGGAAAGGGTCGATAGCGATATTTTTTGTGGGACTTCAACATACTTTCTCAGTGTTAAATGGAATGTGGCTAGAGTTGGATATACAAAGGGATTTTGGCTAGAGTTTAAAAATAAGTTTTTTCAAGGGAAAAAATGGGTTTTGGCTAGGATTTAAGGATTTTCCCAAGAAAAAAAGGGGTTTTAGATGGAATGAGGGGATTTATGAGGGAAGGTTGAGGGAGGTATATGGGGTATGAATGAGGATGTTGAAACAAGTTGAAATATCCTTGAACATTTTTCCCTAATCACTACTCCCATGATGATGAGCTAGGTGATGCCATGGTTCTTTTTTACCAAACAAGTTGAAATCTCCTTGAACATTTTTCCCTAATTACTATTCCCATGATGATGACCTAGGTGATGTCATGGTTCTTTTTTAGCATTTTTATGACTTGACCGAATAATGTCACCTAATGGATTATGAAACTGATGATTTGGACTTTTAAACCTTGCAATATGACTGACCCTAAGATGATTACTAAGATGGTAATCAAGACACTTTACCGATGACTTATCATAAGGAGTGATGGCATGACCAAGATGGAATTTTGACCATGAAATGAAGGGATTAGTAACATACCTAGACATGCTAATGAGTGACCAAAATTTTATTTCAAAACCTATTGAAACTGTACAAATTTGGCCTAGGACCTTATCAAAAACTTTGAAAGAGTACATTTGATCATTGGTGACTGATAGGATTGACATACACTAATAGTCTCAAAGGTGGAGGTGAGCTATTTTTATAAGTAAGGGGAATACAAGACACATTAGGGGACCACAAATTCAGATGTCAAATGGTGGCCAACTAGTGGAATTCATCAAAATCAACATTGAAGTGAATAGAGAATTAGATATTTTTATTCTTGCTTGAGTCCCACCATCCTAGAGGTTTAATTCTTCCGCCCCTACCTCTACCATGTTCTTAGTAGTTTGAACCATGTATGAAAATTAATTGAGTTAATATATAAAAAATATGAAACAATAAACCACCACCAATGAATTTCACTTTAGAACACTAAAATCCAACTATGCTAGTCAAGAATAAGTCACTTCTCATATGCCCAGGAGACAAGTGGACAAAATGGAATTTTGGATAAGAAACAAGAGTGTGGGAGGGGGAAAATTCAAACCCTAATAGAGCTTATGATATATAAACTTTGCATGATGACAAAATACCTTTCCTCTTTTTTCTTTAAAAAAATTGAAAATTCTTGGTCGAATTTTGTAGTAGAGGATTCTTTTAATTTTTTCTCTTTCTTTTTGAAAAGATCCATGCACATAAATGAGAAATTCATAGGAGATTGTCCCTTTTTAAATTTTTTTTGTAAACTAGGTTAGGATTTAACAGGGTCTAAGGGTTGAATAAATTCTCCCACAAGTGAAGGGCTAATGGCATCGATAGGGAGAAAACTCACATGAATCGAAACTAGAGTGGTGGAACATAACATAGTAATTTTCATGCAGGGTTTGCAATTGCAACCATAATAAACACAATGTGGCCTTCATACAAGGTATACTAGCATGCAATAGCATTAGTAAGACAAATATATATATATATATATATATTTTTTGATTTAGTAGGTAAAAAGGTAGGGCGATTACAGAACCTTGTATACATTGTGAATAAGAAATTTTTCAAAACATAGGGAATGGAATGCAAAAATTTTCCCTTTCAAAATATAATAATTTCATACTTTGTGAAAGAAATATTGGGAAACCGAAGATGTAAAATTTATTTTATCAAAATGGCTATAAAAGGATAATTACAAGTTTCCTAGCAATCGCCATGCAATTCCCTTTTCTTTAACAATTTTTGGGGATGAACCCAACAACATGGGCATCCTTATAAACCTTTGACGAAGTTAATACTTTTGCAACGAAGAGTTTTAACAAATATTTTCATGACTAGAATTGCAATAAAGGGTTTAACCCCTTCGATTTTTTTTCACCGAAATGTGAGAGCAATTCTGAAGGGGATAAAGTGTTTATGTAAAATAAAATAGTAGGGGTAGGAGGCAACCTATCCTAGGCCTTGGAAAATTTAGTTTGGTAAGATCAATTTGAAATATAAATTGATAATATTGCAGGAATATTGGGATGAGCATAACATAGAGAACAAATCTAATTGCTGACAGAACATAGAGAATTATGTATTAACCATAGGGTTTACCTGAATTGTGCCTATGCAACAACATTTCAACAATCCTAGTTTCTAGTTGATAGTTTGCCTTCAAGCTGTAAAAATTCCCAAATGGCAACGAATTTCACAAGTCACCGAGTAAAACCAAAAATATTCATTCATTTGAGTAGTTCATCAAATTTACACAATATATTCATCGTTGATATGATTAGTAATGTAAACTAATGTCGCATGACATGTTCACAATTCTCAAGGCCATGAAATTAATGGCTGGGAACACAGGCCTATTCAAAATATTAACCCACAACTATATTGTAAAAAAAGACAACTTAGTTCAACTTTCACAATTAATTACCCAAAGAAATTTCAATAATATGCCAATGCAAGACACATCATATAAGGTTGAAACCATTGTCAAATGATAAATGGGATGTGGCATAACCAACTCAGCCATAGGTACCACATTCAAGCTGGAATGTTTGCCAAAACATGATAAAGAACAAAATTTCCTTCAAACCATGTAATATATGTGTTGAAGTGCATATAATCATAATTTTCTGACCATGTATTGAACCAATTTTACCATATCACAATATATAATTGACTAGTTTTCTATGGCAGCAAGTTTCTTCAATTATGCATATCAATTTTATGCCAACAAAAATTGTGTTATAAATGTTTTTTTCAATTGTCACTTCCTCTGACTTGTGTAATGTAGCAAAACAATGCCATCATGTGTAAGAGAAGTCCATTCATAAACCAATTTACCACTTGATATCAATATGCCTTCTGAAATGAATGAGCCTCCATTGCAAGTACAATAATGTGACCGATCAAATATCATCACGTAATAAATTAACATTTTCGACATGAAGATGAATGCAATTAAAAGCACATGTATTTGTTTTGTGTTAAGATGATGTATGCAATGTATATTTAAAAAAAATATTATTGTTCCTCCCATTTCAGTCAAGATAGTAAAACAAGCTTGTAAGACAAGGTTACTGGTGGCCAATTGAGGTGTGATCATGTTAGGAAAAAGACTGAGGGGGGGTGAATCAATATTTTACATACTTCAGGTTTCAATTTCTTATTCTAATTTATATACATTATTTTTACTAAGGAAACAAGTGTATGTACGCTACTATAATTAATGCAAGCCGTGTATATCGAGATAACTAATTTAATATTAATTTCATCATCTTTTCATCTTTAATAAGTGCATCATTACTTCATTATTTGTCAATTAAATTGTAACCATAAGAAATAAGAAGAAGATAGACCATCAACACACTAGATCCATATCAACACACATGAACACAAAAATTTTAGGTGGAAACCCGATATGGGAGAAAACCACCACTATCACCATCTCTATCTTCTTCTTTTATTTAAAGGAAAATAAACTTCTTACAATCTTGTATTGGCGCAAAATCTAACCAGTACATAGGTACCAACCTATAGAAGGCTACAACCTTCTCTCATTTTCTGGCACCTACTGGAAGGGAGCTAAATCCCCCTTTCTAAAGACTGCTACCCTCAAGTCCTTGAGGACCACTTCTCAAAATGTTTCAAATTGGATCCACCTATCAAATCATCAAACAAACCTATAGGCCATCTTTCATCAAATTTTCAAACTAGACCCATATCAACCATAAACGCAAACAAACTGAAGCACTGAATCTGAGACACTTTCACATTGTAAATCAACTGAAATTTTGAAGTATCAAGAAAATTAACATAGATACCAACCAGAAATAATAAATATCAAATTGTGTACATGAATGTACTAAATAAAACCCACATATATACACACTTTCTCTATACAATACCTATGTGCAGTTCTTAGAACACTAAACACTCAAATCATTAATCACTGAATCATTCATATACCATTTCACTAGTTATAGATCATAGAACCAATCATAGATTTTTGAACCAATTACAAATCACATACTTATGTGCCATTAACATAGAATGGTTCAACCAAGTCACTTCAATAATAATAAAGACATCATCTACAGATAACATCAAGTAAGCCAATTACCAACTGTAAACATCAATCATCAGATCTGTAAACATTTATTAGCATTTCAAACCCTAGTTTATGTGCGCAACCTTTATAAGGAATATTTGCATATGTAGGCACTTACCATGTATAACACCTACATATAGATTTTTTCATATTGAAAAAAATATTTCGCAAAATATATACACGTCCCTTCAAAGGTGAATTAGCGTATATACATGACTATGTCCAACAAACCTGTGTATAGATCTGAAAATATTTCAGTGCAAACACTATTTCCCTTTTTGCAACCTTGATTGTTAATGCTGCATATTTCTGAATAAATTGTTTATATCATAACATTAAAAATTTGTAGCTAAGTAAATCAACTAAGCATACATGTAAATATATTTCATATATTTCATATATTTCATATATTTCATATCCGAGTCTTCTCCTTTCTCCTTAGTGCACACCTATTTCAAATCAAATCATTCATGTAAAACAAAAAATTTGCACACCTAACACTTTGATCTCCATCTCCTTATATAGCTTTAGCCTTAGCCAATACCTTATGCCAATCCCTTAGTAATGTCGTTGGTATTATTTGATGGGATCAAATAACCATTGTCGAACTCATTATTATGGGTCAATACCATGGTAAAGACCCCTCATATTCAATTTTTTCATGGTGCATATTATGTATGTGAATTTTATTCACAGTACCCACGTATATACATGACCTTTCTGCATAGGATCCGCGTATACTTTCCCAAACTTTATATTCAACATACATATGTCTCCAATATGTCATTTCTATGTTCATCACTTTTGTAGCATCTGTTCCAACCTACATAATCATCTTGTTATCATAATGTTTACATATTTATCAAGTAGATTTCCATCAAGGACAACACATTAACCATAATTCCAACAGACTGGGAATGTTGGGTCCCTATAATACTAGTGATTACCCCATTACTATTGTAGTTGTACCCCTTATTAATATTGTTGTGCCCCCTATTGTCCACAATTGTTATTCCGGTGCCCCATAGAACCCCTCTTATTCTTATGGTTCGCGCCTTTATATTATTATTGTTAAGGTCGGCTGAGTTTATTCATGACTCCTTAGATCCTTATATATAGAAGGAGGTTTGTCATTTGAATACCAAGGAATTGTTCATTTTTTAATGAAAGGAGGGGGCCATCGAGGAGGCTGAATTCAAAGGCGTTGATCTATCTTTTCTATCTTTGTCTTGGAGCTGTTTCATAACATTTGTATCGAGCTTGGATTCTCGTTTCGCTGCTCAAAACAGGTCATGCATGGAATTTTCACTATAACTTTCGCTTTCGGCGACGTTTCAGAGCTGACGACACATTTGAGAAGACACACTGAATCGCAGGGTCCAAAATGTATAACCGTTTTGCGCTATATTTACGGAGAAATGATATAAGGAAGTTGGTCTTTTTGCAGACTCCTAAATTACATTCCAAACAGGTGACCTGGGGAAAATCGTCATAACTTTTTCTCTGAGCATTGGATTGAAATTTCATAAGAAGGTACAAAAAGAGGACGGACTTTAGTTTCTTGTATATATTTTTCAGAGCCAAAGGTCGAAACAGGGACTCGTGGCACGTCGTACAAGTTCGCTCTACTGAACTAGTCTATAATTAGGTCACTGTGGGATATTTCACATAACTCTTCCTTGGAGAATCAAATTTGGATTAGACTGGTGGCATTGGAAAGAGGACACAGAGGGCTACCACAGATCATAATTTCAAAATTGGATGATCTGAAAGTATAGAGATACATCAGAGGCAATATTGAGCTCCTACAAAGTGAAAAAAAGGTGTGTAGATTCTTTTAAATTTTTGCTTAAGATTGGTTTCAAAAACTATTTTGAAGGAATTCAAAGGGCTAGTAGAGCATTATTATCGATAGCTGATGCCCCAAGGAAAGAAAATGCAAACACCTAGTAAGGAACCTGAAAGCTCTAGCATGACTCATGAAGAAGAGGAAGAAATGTTATATGATATATCAAAATTACAAGAACAAGTGCAACAAGTGTCACTTGCACAAAAAGCAACAGAATCTAAGATGGATGATTTAATGATGCAGGAGCATCAAGGCCAATTTTCATTTTAATGATGTAAATAAGGAGGGTGTGACATTTTTATTATTTTATTGTTAGATAAATTATATAAGTGAAGATTTTGTAAATATTCTTGTATTAATTAAAAGGATATGAGAGAAATAGATTAGGAGCCAAATTTGGGATTAGGAATACTATGTATGGGACTTTGTTGAGTCCACACCTAAAATATAGATTTAGTTGAGGATTGGGTGGAGAGACTTTTGGAGTGAATTAAATGCATTATTTGGGTATAAATATGAGTGGTTTTTGTGAGGAAAAGACTGGAATAGTTGAAGAGAGAGTGAGAGTGTGAGTAGAGAGCAGGGGTTCTACTTGGAACGAAGGCAATTGTAAAGGGCCACCGATTGGACATCAGGCCAAGGAAGGAGATTTTATGTAAGTAGTGTATGTATTAATACAAAGTTTGATGTTCTGAATTTTATGCCATTATTGAAGTTATGTGTTCAATATATGAAGAACTTATTCGATATGCTTGAATCCACATCGTTTTGTGTGAAAACTGCAATCCATAATCATTGAATGTAAATGGTGTTAAATCTCTGTGTGAATGATGGTATTCTAATACATTTGAGGCTGTAGTTTTATGTTGAACCAGTTCTCCTGCGTATAATCGATTGCAATAATCGATATTGATTTAGCGCTTGAAGCCACAAGACACAATCCTGTGCAGACCTAAATTCGATTTGTATGAATACGTTGATTTTAATAACCTTTGTGATGTGACTCTGCACATAAGTTGAAAGAATCGATGTTATAAATTGTAATAGACAAAACTCTGTAGGGAAAATCAATATTGTTTGAATAATGTCGACTTTCTGAAGATTTGCAGACAACGCACAATTGAAATGTAATACCCACAACGATTGCCATAAGTTTAAATGGAAATTCGAAGCATCAATCATGAATGGTAGGTCAATGATTCAATTGTAGGAATGTGAGAAGGCTTCAAGGCGATTTGTGAAATACCGGAGAGAATTCGATTGAACAGAATGCGGAAAAGAGTGCTGAGCAAACTGAATCAGCTGTAGAGATGAGGCTGACTCCACAATGAGAACATCTAAATGTTTGAAAAGCAGAATGACAATAAAGTTTGTCGTTGGAGAATGTGAGGAAAGCGTCCTTGTATTGGTCAACATATATAAAAGTCATGGCTGGTCTCCTCAGGCGTTGAATGGAATAGGTACTTTTATAAGAAATCCAAGAACGAAGGTGAGTTGTGAGCATTGGAAACCTAGTGATCTTCGATATCCCGATAACTTCGGATCAGAGTTATTGAAACTGCAAATAGTTGGTGGTGATATTAAATCACATAGATTGGGGTCGTCAATTGATATATATCGGTGTATGTCAAAGTTTTAATCTCTTTAAATAGTAATTGATATCATGTCGGTGCGCATGGGAGTTGTGGAATTATGTGGATATTGCATCGGATCAGTTGTTAAGCAATATGTATTATAGCCCAGTGTGATCGCCGATTGGTGTTGAACAACTATCTCCGATCACCGATTGCAATCGCATCGGAGTATAGAGATTGTATAAGATCGGAATGGTAGAATCGACGATGGTTAAGTGGTATTCAATCCTAATAATTTGTGAACGCCGATCGATATTACATGGTGGTAGAGTGGAAAGTGGAGTGTAGTGGAGTTGTAGATTCTGTGGAAACTATGCAGTGATGTTTGCCAGCGGACCCTACATGAGAATGATGTCGATTTGTAACCATCGACAATGATTGTATCAAAGCTTCAATGCAGAAGCTTATGAAGAATGAGTTGAACTCTGTCTGAGGATTGAATGGTATTGGAATTAGGCGCAGAGCTTATGTCTTAAGCCTGTTCGATTCTTAAAATCGAATGAAACCGTAGAGGTGCCACAATAATTGAAACCAATCTGTTGAAATTGAGACCAATTACATTATAATTGATTATTCAATCAGAAGCATAGAGGTAAGAAAAGGCCAAGTATGGGTTTCAGCTTATATGGTCTTTATTATTAAAAAGTCGACTTTTGGATAAAGAAATTGTATGTTGAATAAACCTTGAAGGTTAGTAGTCCCATATGCGCTGGTGGCAATTGTGAATGTCAATCTCGATTAAGTTTAAAGGGCATATATTGAGTGTGACTTTGCCAGGTATTGAGATTTTGATTTGGGAAAATACTAAGATGCATTCTATACGCATCAGAAAAGTGTGATTCTAGGTTTGGTGGGGTTACTCGCTATCATTTTGGTATCAGAGCTGGAATGCTTTGTTGAAGATGTTTGTTTTGGTAATGAGGACAGGAAAGTTCTATTCAGAACTGAAGTGTTTTATTTGAATGTGTTTTAATCTGATATGCAAGCTACATAAATGCAGTGAACAGGATGGCAGAAGTGAATGGAGGACAAGATCATGCAGGATCTTAAAGGTGAGATGATTTTCTGATTTGAAATTATGATTGAAGTTTATGGTTGCAGACAAGATGATGGCAGTGAACCTGACATTCAGCTAAAGGCTAGATCGGGAGGACAATTGCAGTGTCCTGAAGAAGAAGGTGAGTTGAAGAGATAGCCTAGAGAGAGAGCAGAGGAAAATGCTCAAGAGGTTCCAGAGGCAGTGAACCAGTACTTACCAAAAGACTGAGTGAGGAGAGCTTGGTGAGGTAAGTGGCGGCAGGACAGGAGAGCTTGCTATTGCTGAGGCTAGTGCAACTCATGGTGAGTGAGAAACTCATGGAGAAGATGATCATGGAGGATCAGAAAAGAGGTTCAGAAGAATGCCATAGAGGAGAGATGACTGATGAAGTCCAAGAAAGAGAGATTGCGGTAATGAAAGTACAATTGCAGGTACTAGAAGAATGGCTGCAAGAGCAGGAAAATCAGAAAGGAGGATGGATTTTTCCACTAAAGGGAAAGAGAGTGATTTGGAAATCATTGCAGGTGAAGTTGAGGCAAAGTGTGATTGCCTTATTGAAGAAAGGACTTAGAGTTCTTGAGCCAGAGATGGAATTTGAAAATTCCACATGCAGATTTGTTCAAGGGGAAGTGCTGGAGGGAGCAGTCAAGACTGAAAAGTCTTGTAGTTCTACAACTAATGAGTTGTGTATGTTTGTAGGTACAATACAAGGAGGTGATCAAGATTTAGAGTTTGTTAAATAAGATTTGAATCTGAAGACTGTTCAGATCGATGCTGAGATAGCAAGATCTCAGGAGGAAATGAAGACAGAGGAGTCTAATCGAAATATTGGTGCAGAAAGAGAAAGACCAGCCGATGATTGGTCAAGAGCTAGTGAAGGTGTTGAGGAGGATGCACAATCTTGTGAAGCTGTCACAAGCATGGAAAATAATCTTTCAGGCGATAAGTACTTTGAAGAAGAAAGCAGTGATGCTTTTGCTGGTACAGCACAGGAAGTTCTTGTCAATGAAGAAAAGGATCAGCTTGAGGCACTGGTATATGAATCAACAGTTGAAACTGTTGAAACTTCTAGTTTTCAAACTGACAAGTTATGTATGAATGCAAAGATGATACATGATGATGATCAATTTGTTATAAATGCTGATAATGAAAAATTGTTTTTATTAAGTGATGGACAGATAACTGAGTTTATTGCAGGAGTTGAGAATCAGAATTATGTTCTGATAATAGATGATGAGATGGTGACAACAGAAAGCTTGGCTTGTGAAAGTATTGAATATTGCACAGAAAGTTTCTCAAAGGAGATGATAGGTTTATGGCATGAGCTAAGTGTTCTAGAGCAGAGACTAGAAGTACAAAAGATAAGTGTTCAGAATATAAAGACAGAGATGAATGAAAATAAAGAGGTTCATTTTTATGAACCAGAACACAGAGGCATTCTCGGAGAAGATAATGCTGAGGAGAGACTAAGTGATAGTCTCAAGAATGATTGGGATCATCATACTGAAATACTGGCAATGAGAAGTAAGGCATTGAGGCCTTATGATTTTTATTTTAACAAGTGTTTTGTGAATGCAGGTATTGGTACTGAAGAACATTTGACTCAGTTGAGCAGTCAAATGAAGGGAGAAGAAATTTTCTGTTCCAGAAGACAAGAGGGCATGGATGATCGGGTGGCAGTCAGAACAGAAACAAGAATAGAAGCAAGAAGTTAGCAAGTGCCAGTACAGATAGAGAGAGTAAAAATTGAGCAAGTCGTCTTAGCTCAGCAGACAGCAAGAAATCAACAGCCGGGATATTTATTGGATCGAGAGATTGAAAGCATCAGAATACTGGTGATGAAAGTATCCCGGAAGAGCCCAACAATAGTAAAACAAAGGAGACGCAGAAAAAGAAAGATAGCAGAAGATTTTGAAAGCCTAGTCAATGGGGCGATGCAGCATAAAGTGGGGAAACCTGGAGAAGAACAACAAAGAGAAGCATTGACAAGTGGAAAGTTGCAACACAAAATATGGGATCCAGGGATACACGGATCCAAACACATGATCAGGTGATCATGTTAAATTGCAACCTTTGGAGTCTGATGCAGGAGCATCAAGTCCAATTTTCATTTTAATGATGTAAATAAGGGGGGTGTGACATTTTTATTATTTTATTGTTAGATAAATTATATAAGTGAGGATTTTGTAAATATTCTTGTATTAATTAAAAGGATATGAGAGAAATAGATTAGGAGCCAAATTTGGGATTAGGAATACTATGTATGGGACTTTGTTGAGTCCACACCTAAAATATAGATTTAGTTGAGGATTGGGTGGAGAGACTTTTGGAGTGAATTAAATGCATTATTTGGGTATAAATATGAGTGGTTTTTGTGAGGAAAAGACTGGAATAGTTGAAGAGAGAGTGAGAGTGTGAGTAGAGAGTAGGGGTTCTACTTGGAACGAAGGTAATTGTAAAGGGCCACCGATTGGACATCAAGCCAAGGAAGGAGATTTTATGTAAGTAGTGTATGTGTTAATACAATGTTTGATGTTATGAAGTTTATGCCATTATTGAAGTTATGTGTTCAATATATGAAGAACTGATTCGATATGCTTGAATCCACATCATTTTGTGTGAAAACTACAATCCATAATCATTGAATGTAAATGGTGTTAAATATTTGAGTGAATGATGGTATTCTAATACATTTGAGGCTGTAGTTTTATGCTGAACCAGTTCTCTTACGTATAATCGATTGCAGTAATCGATATTGATTTAGCACTTGAAGCCACAAGACACAATCTTGTGCAGACCTGAATTTGATTTGTATGAATACATTGATTTTAATAACCTTTGTGATGTGACTCTGCACATAAGTTGAAAGAATCGATGTTATAAATTGTAATAGACAAAACTCTGTAGGGAAAATCGATATTGTTTGAATAATGTTGACTTTCTGAATATTTGTAGACAACGCACAATTGAAATGTAATACCCACATCGATTGCCATAAGTTTAAATGGAAATTCGAAGCATCAATCATGAATGGCAGGTCAATGATTCAATTGTAGGAATGTGAGAAGGTTTAAATTCGATTTGTAAAATACCGGAGAGCAGCCGATTGAACAGAATGCGGAAAAGAGTGCTGAGCAAACTGAATCAGCTGTAGAGATGAGGTTGACTCCACAGTGAGAACGTCTAAATGTTTGAAAAGTGGAATCACAAGAAAGTCTGTCGTTGGAGAACACGAGGCAAGTCGTCCTTGTATCGGTCAACATATATAAAAGTCGTGGCTGGTCTCCTCAGGCGTTGAATGGAATAGGTACTTGTATAATCAATCCAAGAACGAAGGTGAGTTGTGAGCATTGGAAACCCAATGATCTTCGATATCCCGATAAATTTGGATCGGAGTTATTGAAACTGCAAATAGTTGGTGATGATATTAAATCACATAGATTGGGGTCATCAATTGATATATATCGGTGTATGTGAGAGTTTGAATCGCTTTAAACAGTAATTGATATCATGTCGGTGCGCATGGGAGTTGTGGAATTATATGGATATTGCATCGGATCAGTTGTTAAGAAATATGTATTATAGCCCAATGTGATCGCCGCTTGGTGTTGAACAGCTATCTCTGATCGCCGATTGCAATCGCATAAGAGTATAGAGATTGTATCAGATCGGAATGGTGGAATCAGTGATGGTTAAGTGGTATTCAATCCTAATAATTTGTGAATGCCGATCGATATTACATAGTGGTAGAGTGGAAAGTGGAGTGTAGCGGAGTTGCAGATTCTGTGGAAACTATGCAGTGATGTTTGCTAGCGGACCCTACATGAGAATGATGTCAATTTGTAACCATCGACAACGATTGTATCAAAGCTTCAATGCATAAGCGTACGAAGAATGAGTTGAACTCTGTCTGAGGACTGAATGGTATTGGAATTAGGTGCAGAGCTTATGTCTTAAGCCTGTTCGATTCTTAAAATCGAATGAAACCGTAGAGGTGCCACAATAATTGAAACCGATCTGTTGAAATTGAGACCAATTACATTGTAATTGATTATTCAATCAGAAGCATAGAAGTAAGAAAAGGCCAGGTATGGGTTTAAGCTTATATGGTCTTTATTTTTAAAAAGTCGACTTTTGAATAGAGAAATTGTATGTTGAATAAACCTTGAAGGTTAGTAATCCCATATGCGCTGGTGGCGATTGTGAATGTCAATCTCGATTAAGTTTAAAGGGCATATATTGAGTGTGACTTTGTGAGGTAGAAAATACTGAGATGCATTGTATACACATTAGAAAAGTGTGATTCTGGGTTTGGCGTGGTTACCTGCTATCATTTAAGGAAAGATGTAGAAGCTAAGATAGATGGTTTAAAGAGAGGTGTAGAAGCTAAGATGGATTGTTTAAAGAAAGGCGTAGAAGCTAAGATGGATGGCATGGAAGCTAAGATGAATGGCATGGAAACTAAAATTGATGCTCCGATACCAAATGTAGGTTTTAACCCCGTACAGAAATTACCTGCATACGAATTCTAAGTCACATGAAAAATAAAAATGTGAGAGCATAACACATAAAACACGTATACATAGATATTTCTCACTGGATCCCAAAACCGGGACTACCAACTTGATTTTTCATTATGTTCCTTTAAATGTTACAATACATATTTATACATGCCGAAGCATCCAATAACATGGACCGAAAAACCATCGCGTCCAAAACCATGGAACAAAAACCATCGTGTCCAAAAAACATGTGTGAAAATCATGCACAAAACCATAGGTGGGTCTGCCCA
>APFE031098621.1:0-32940 GCA_000404065.3 Pinus taeda
TTAAAAATTACATACTAAAAACTAAGAAGTGGAAAAGGAGAGAGGATGCACAAGCCTTTAAGAACAGCCATAGTTCATTTTCAAGGGCATTGAGAAGGGGATTTTTAGCCTCTTCAAACAAAAAATAATTTTTTTATTATGAGATTTTCAAGAGTAATTACATAATGAATAAATAAATGCTAATTTCTGTCATGAACATGGGGGAGATGTAAATGCTTTGTCCATACATATATATTCCAGTCATTCTCTGCAAAAATAATATCTCTTAAAAGTCAGTGACAATAAAAAAAATATACATAATCTATTCTTACCTCACAAAACTATCCTTTTTCTTTTTCATTTCTATTTCTAAATTTAATATTTATTTATGATTTATCTAACACAAACTTTGAAACGAAAAACAAAAACAAAAAAAAAAAAAAAAAATTCACACTTGCGTATCCTAAAGCCCATCAATCAGGGAAGGAGCAGCATCCTAAATCCCATCAATCAGTTGGCTGCTCCCTACATCCATTCCTGTGGAGAAGCTGAAAATAAACCTACAACAATCAAATCAAACTGATAAAGTTCACTGGGGTGGGGTTATCCCATTTTTAATGTATAACATGATGAAAAATAAGAAAATATACCCATATTTGCATCATAGATGACTAGATCGAGTGGACTTCGGCTGGGAAGGATATAGACAACACACAGTGGTCAGGTTAGACATTTTGATTTGTGATTCCCATAAAATCAGATGAAGTTGTTGCTCGCTCGCTCGCTGACATGCCTTTTCCTTTGAGCCTTTTGTACAGAATTTGTTCCACGCACAAGGTCGGGGTCGGTCCCACTAGAGTACAGGTAGGGCGTAGGGCATATATATATGTATATATAAATTTAGGATGGGAATACGGGCACGAGCTCCACCCCCTCCACTCCACACTGCTCATCTGCTCCATTTAACACTCCACATCTTCCCATCTTCTCCATATAACACTCCACACTGCTCATCTTCTCCATATACGGGAGAAACTGTCCTTCTAGGTCATCCCTTCATAACACTCAGCCAACTCATCATTTCACTTGAAAAGAGAGAAGGATCTTCATCTCCACCATAAATTCGATTACCTTCTCATTCATTCTCAGCGGAAGAACAGAGCGCAATAATTAAAACCCTCCTACTCAATCCTGGAAAAACAAACCAAAAAACCATTCATAACACTCGGCCCCTGTGGATCTGATCTCGTCAAAATAAGTGCACTGTTTGAATGTGCGTCCTTTATCAAACATATTGAAAGGAAAGGCTATTGAATCCAACTGTTCTGCCGAATCATTAAAATCAAAACCCAATTCGTTTGTGAGAGAAAAAACTGAACAGCTACAAAACAAAATAGTGCATAATTTGAAATCCAACATCTACAGAAAGAGATTTTAGAATGAAAAGATTGGACGAATCTCACCACTATTTTTATACTGTCCTGTCCACCATGTCGCATAAAATAATTTTAGCACAGTAGTACAAGTACAGTTCATGCAATTCTCTGCGTCGCGTCATGTGAAAAAAAAATGTATTCGGTTGAGACTCCCCTGAAATCTATGCGTTCTCTGCATAGTTGATAAATGTTATAACCGCTTAGCTCCCAACATAAGTCCTGCACGAGACAATATAATATACGATTCAATTATTTAATCCTCCCAAATTCTAAGAGATAAGTTACGCATTTTATACATACATTATCAGACCTGCTTGTTTTGGCAGTGCAAGCCAAGTTCCATGGCCTTGTTTAATAAGCACCGTATAGACCTCTGTTTTTGGGTTGTGCAAACCAATTTCCATGGGTATCAGAGAATTTGAATTGAATTGATGTGCAGTAGCGGCCACGGGTATGAGAGATTTGTCTCTGAATTGAAGCGCAACAGCAGACATAGGTTTTAAAGAATTGAAGCGCTTCAATTTTCAGCAACACAGCACCGGGCAGTGATTGAATTGAGCACAGCAAGCATTAACAATTGTGTTAAGAATGACCCATGATATTTAACAGCTTTAAAAGGGTCGATCCAAAATCAAATCAAATGACCAAAATCAAATTACAGGTTGAAAAGGGCCAATCCCAAACCAACAATGACGTCACTTACTAAGCCAATCTAAAATCTGTATCAAGGTTTAAAAAAAATCAAACCCAATGAAAACAGATCTTACATGTACATAAATTAATCTTTATAAACATTAAAATAAATATAACTACAAAATATTTTATTTTAATCATTTATATATATGCATATAAACACATGTAACTATTAAATAATGAATATTGTTATATTATTTAAAAAGTTTTTTGGATCATTAGAAATTGAAGATTTTTTTATAAAGTAAATATTTTATATAAAGATTAAATTATATTAAATTTAAATTTAAATATTTTTTTTTCTTAATTAGACTATTTCTATATTAAAAACAAAGTATTTTATAGCAGGGCCGCAGCCTTGACATTTCTAGCCAATACCGTGGCATTCTGACATACTCATATGACAAATTTGCATTAGATTAGCATGTTTTCGGATCGATTGGAAACCAATCTCCAGTTTGCGCGTGTCTCGGCTGAACCATGAGTGCGCCTGACGCTTACACTGACCATTTGATGGAAGGGAGTGTATCAGGTTGTCTTCCTGACCAAAAATGCGCTGCCAGCTATGGGCATTCTCCAGCTCAGAAGTGGGCCTGATTGAACATAGGACGACCGCCTTCATTGACTTGCGTGGCCAGTTTCGAGCCTTAGTGAGAGGATCTGGACATTGGCAGTGACCAATGGCACCTGCGAGTGATCCTTTGCCTGACATCTCCAACCTTATCTTGCTAGCATTCCGATCAGCGCCTCTCTGCCTGGATTGAATAGTCATGTTGCGCCAGAGCGATGCATTCCTTCTGTAGTTGTTCATCATTTGTATCACTGAGAGGGCTTGAGAAGTTGTTAATCTGCTGATTGACCCCTTGGTTAGCCATTTTGTCTGCCACTTTGTTGGCTGTGTGCCTTATGTGCCTGAAAGTGATGCTTCGGGGTATCCGCAACCTTTCCTCCATTTGCTCCAGTCTGCTAAGTAGTCTCCAACTTGTGGCTGGTTTAGAAGCTGGGGAGCCTGCCTGGATTCTGATGATCGCTGCTATTATTATGAAAGAGTCTCCTTCAACCTCAAGAGGATACAAGTTTTCTTGCTCTGCTATGCAGATTCCTTTCCAGATTCCTTCCAGCTCCGCTGCATTGTTGGTGTCGATGCCGATATTGCCGTGATAAATGTGTCTGATTGTGCCCATTTCATCTCTGAAGACTCCTCCGTAACCAACAGGTCCTGGGTTTCCCTTAGTCACGCCATCAAATTTTAATTTGAACGAATTGGGAGCAGGGGGAGACCAGATTAGAGGAGATGCAGAGCTGGCTGGGGAACAGGGGTTGATTTGGACCGGAGAGGAAAAGTCCATGTTCCAGGCATTTAAGATGAGGTGTTCCTGAGGGAGTTCTGACAGGTCCGCAGGTAGCCATTGTCTTAATGCTAGAGTCTCTCGCAGATTGTACTGGAGGAGAAGCCATAGAGTATCGATGGGCTTGCTGGAGTTGTTGAAGACTCTATTGTTTCTCTCTTTCCATAATATCCAGTAAGAGAAACCTGGGATGACGTTCCATAGAGAGTTTAACAGAGAGCTTTGAAAGGGATTCCTTGGCCAGTTTCTGATGGTTTATGCAATATCTCCTTGTCTTCTGCCAGATCTTCTGTTACAGTTGTCAATTTTCTCCCATAATTGAGTAGCAAGAGGACATGTATCCATTAGATGCACAGTTGTTTATGTGTTGAGGTTGCAATTAGGACATCTTGAAGGTCCTATGAAGCTTCGTTTTTGCAACTTGTCCCATGTTAGAATTCGTTGTTTGCCTAGCAGCCATAAGAAAGTGGAGACCTTGGACCATATACCTGGTTGCCATACTTGATCCCAGAGTGTGTCTTTGTTTGCCTGCGTGGGAGTGTAGCGTAGATGATGTGCTTCCTTCGTGGTAAACATACCTTTAGGCGTGTGACCCCAACGAAGCTTGCCCTGTTGATCAGATTGCTTGATTTTCCTTTGATTCAGCTCCTGCTCTATCTCTGTGTAGGATTCTCCTTGCCAGTTGGCCTGCCAAGTGCTTGCTGATTTCCAGCAATGAAAATTGTCAGATGTTTGTTGTTGCCAGAATTGATGAACGTTGATAATATCAGCATGATGCATATGAGCCTGCCACCTTGGCTTGTAAAAGAGAGACGCTAATTTTGGGAGTTGCTGCCATGAATCCTCCCAAAATCTAGCTGAGGTACCCGAGTGCACTTCCCAGAAGCTGTGTTCCTGTATGAAGGCACTGTGGAGATTGGGAGCATTCTAGATTAGGGATCTGGGAGTTGTAGGGCAGATTCTGATAAGATCTTTCCATTGGCATCCGGGCACATATTTTGCTTGCCAAAGACGAGCCCAAGGAGTGTGTGGTTTGGAGAGCCAGTTCCACCATACTCGGGCTCCCATAGTGTTGTTACTTTGGAGGGGATCTCGCAATCCTAACCGGTCGATTGCTTTTGGTTGACAGACTTCATTCCAATTTACCAGTGCCCATTTCCTATTGAGACCAGAGGATCCCCACAAAAAGTTTCTCTGCAGATTACGGATGCTTTTAAGAACCCATTTAGGGCAGCTAAAACAGAAAAGAGATATAGGGGCATAACCTGGAGAACGGTTTTTATGAGGATAAGTCTGCTGGCCATATTGAGCGAGCGAAAAGTCCATGAGGAGAGCCTAGATTCCAGCTTGTCTATGAGGGTTCTCCAAGAGGCATTTTTAATGGCTGAGTCCAGGAGAGGAGTTCCTAGGTATTTCGAAGGGAGCGTTGCAATGGAGTATCCCAAAATTCTTGCTATGTTTCTTTGAGTAAAGGCTGGAGTATGAAAGAAGAATAAGTGGGATTTAGTGGCATTGATAGAGGTGCTAGAGGCTTCAGAAAAGAGAGAAAGCAGATCTTTGAAGGTAGAGGCTTCTTGAGATGAAGGGTGTCCGAAGAGCATGGTGTCATCAACAAACTGTTGGTGAGACAAAGGGTGAAGACCATGTAGAGAAATGCCTTTCAGGGTTTGAGAGGAGATAGCTGAGTGGAGCAGACGGTTGAGGCCTTCAGCCATTAGAACAAAAATAAAAGGGGAGAGGGGGTCCCATTGACAGATTCCACGAGAGGGGCGGAAGGACTTGGAGGGAGAACCATTGAGCAGGATAGAGAATCTGGGTGAAGAGATGAGGTTCATGATCCATCTAGCCCAAGTTGCATTAAAGCCAAACGCCAGTAACATCTGTTGTATATAAGACCAGCTGAGTTTATCAAATGCTTTTGAAAGATCAAGCTTCAGAATCATACCTGGCTTTTTTAGAAGCTTCAGTGAATGAATCACTTCGTTTGAGAGAATTATGCCGTCCATTATTTGTCTCCCCTCTACATAACCTATATGCTCCTGCGAGATGAGGAGAGGGAGAATGGGTTTGAGCCTATTGGCCAAGACTTTGGAAATAAGTTTGTAGATGATGTTACATAGTGCAATAGGCCTGTATTTGTCGGGCGTGTTTGACTCAGCCCCTTTGGGAATTAGCGCTAAGAAGGTGGAGTTAAGCGAAGGGAGAATCCAATGCATTGTTCGTGATTCCTCCACTAATTCCCAAACCTCTGTGCTAACCAGCTCCCAAAATTCATGAAAAAAATTAGCTGTGAACCCGTCAGGACCGGGTGCTTTACCATCTTTGATTTGAGCCATGGCTTCTTCCACTTCTTTCATTGAGATGGATTGAAGCAGTTGTTTGTTGTGGTCCTCCGTAATTATTTTAGGGATGAGTTGTGTAATTTTTTTAATAGCCTGATCTCTGCTTTCTGGTGGTTCCTTAAGGATTTCCTGAAAGTGTTCCTAGAATTCCTTTTCCATTTCTTCATGCTTTTCTAATTTTTCCCCTTGCCTATTGTTGATGAATGCTATATTATTATGTATCCTTCTTTGGATTGTGGATCTGTGGAAAAACTTGATGTTTTTCTCCCCCTCCTTTAGCCAACGAATGCGAGACTTCTGCCGCCACAGAGTTTCTTCTTGATGTCTGCGTGTCTAGATTTCAGTCCAAAGGATCTGGTCCTGGTGCGCTCTGTCTTCTGTTCGCCCCTCCATAATAATCTTCTGTTGTAAAGTGCACATTTGTTGCTCCAATTTTTTTCGCTGCTCAAATATATTGCCGAATTGGGTATGATTCCAATTTTTGAGAACCTGTTTGAGACTTTTCAATTTCTGTTGAAATTGGAACATTTTGGTTCCTTCAGAGGGTATGAAGGCTTTCCAAGCCTCCTTAACCACTGTTTTGAAATTGGGGTTGGTGAACCAAAATGCCTCAAATCGAAAGGGTCTGTTACTTTTTGTGCATGGTCGTGCCCATTGTAGCATAATGGGCCAGTGATCGGATCCTCCTTGAGGCACAATAGAGGCGTGAAAATCCCCTCCAAGGTGTATGGAATTGTCCGAAATCAGAAAGTGATCTAGTCTTGAGGCGATGCGCTGAGATCCGTTGCATTTGTTGGACCAAGTGTAGACTCCATTTGAAGTGTGAATGTCCATAAGATGGTTATTTTGAATGTAATTACGAAAACCTATACTGTCCCCTTCTAATTTTTCTATGTCGCCACTTTTTTCTTCCAGGGCTCTGATGAAGTTGAAATCGCCCCCTCCAATCCAAAGCGGAAATTCTCTGTTTGAATTCAGAATCGTGAGAGTGTCCAGAAGCGCCAGTTTCTGATTTAATTGTTGCGGAAAGTAGACATTTGAAAGATGACTGTGAATGTCTGTTCCTGTGAGATGGAAGGT
Organism: Pinus taeda; assembly: GCA_000404065.3. Classification (NCBI taxonomy): domain Eukaryota; kingdom Viridiplantae; phylum Streptophyta; class Pinopsida; order Pinales; family Pinaceae; genus Pinus; species Pinus taeda. The sequence goes on from APFE031098621.1 coordinate 6,880, forward strand.
AGCTTGGATAAAGAAATGAGATGCGTGGAAGTCTTGAAGAGTGAGAAGTTGTGGGTTCCAAATGATCGCTAGTCCCCTCGATGCGCCCGAGGCATCCACAGTGACTGAGTTGCAGCCTACCCAAATCTTTCTCAGAATCTTTTCTAAGATGGTACTGTTGCTTTTTGTTTCTTGAAGAAAAACTATGGTGGGCTTTTCTTGTTGTATCACATTTTTTAACATTCTATGTTTGGAGGCACTGTTCAACCCTCTTACATTCCAGGAAAGAAGCTTCATGAGGAATTGTGGGGTTGAGATTTGTAGAACTTTGTCAGCTTAGGAAATCTCCTAGATTCCATGAGCAATTCTCCTAGGATGATGGTCCTCTGCAGGTCCGTTTTCTACCCTCTTTTTTTGTTTCTTTTAGGATTTTCTTTCCATCCCATGGGCTTCCTTCTTGTATTCCTAAGCATTTTTTGTGTTGCGCTTTGCTGAGAACTCCTTCCAGCCTTTCGATTTCCCATGGAGGGATTGTATTGTACTCTTTCTGTTTGCAAGCTGTCTCTAGCTTGAATATGTCTAAACCTTCTAAGCTGATATTCTCTATATCTTCATCCATTTTTGAGGGCATGTTTTGATCTTTCATGAGAGTATTGTCCTGAGTGTTGAGGATTAGAGCCACTTCCAGATCCATTGAGGAAGATTGCACTGCATTCTCTGGTTCTGATTTCTTGTGAGCAGGGGAGATGGGAAGGCTTGAAGGATCTGAGTCAGCTGATGGCTGAGGAAGCTTGAGGATCTGGGAGGGAGAAGAAAGATCAGGGTTATCCAAGGATGAAGCTGGAGGATTCTCATAAGGATCACGAGGGGTGAGAATTGTAAATCTGTTATGGGAGTTCAGCTTTTTGGAGCTATCAGGAGCTGGGGTAGATTTCTTTGCATGACAGCGGCGATTAGGGATTTTGATGAAGCCTTCTGAGTCTGTGCTAAGATCATTGACAGGAGGTTTGGGTTGAGGATTGAGGGGACAATCCCTGAAGAGATGGCCATGCTCATGGCACTTTCTGCAACGAAAAGGAATGTGCTCATAATCTAAAGTTTGAATCCACTCAAAGTCGTCGTGGAAAAGACTTACCGAGTCTGCTAGATCTTTGGTAAGGTGAATTTGGACACAGATCCGGGCGTAAGAAGTGTATCTGCGAGTTTTAGTTTCCTCAGAAGCTTTGATGAAGGTCCCCACGCTGTTGGCTATGTCCCTTAGAGTTTCCTCCTTCCAATATTTTGCAGGGAGGGAATACATTTGTATCCAGAAAGGAGCCCAGCTTTCTTTCCATTCTCTTAAGTACAGTCCAGAAGAATTAAAGAAGTACGGACCTCCTTCAAATATTCGTGATTTGTCCTCCAGACAATTAAAGATTGTTGTGAAGAAGCCTTTGGGGCCAAGCTGCAAAGTGACTTGTCCCTTAGGCTTCCACTTTGAAGCAATCCAGCCATGCAAGTCCTTTTCAGTAGGCCAGAATCCGAGGAACTTGCCGATGAGTGCATGGTCCCTCATGAATTGAATTTCGCCATTGATCCGTTGGCTGGGTAGTTCGACTTTGATTCTTTCAGCCTTTTTTGGTATGCATGTGGCTGAAGTCGCCTTTGGTTGTATCTTAGGAGCTTTTTTATTCCCACCACTGTCTTTGCCCGTGTCATCGCATGTAGCAGCAGTTTCTTCTTCATTGGTAGCCGGATCTGGTCCTTGATCTGTTTCTGGAAGGCTTGCTGGTTTGTGCAGAGGATCTTTTTTTTTTTTCCTTGAGTTGTCAGAGGATGAGCCGATGTGTGGAGGGGGGGAGGATCCCGCCCCTCCTGGGGGCGCATTCATTGGAGAACCTTCAGTGAGGACGCCTCAGATTGAAGGTTGAGAGTTACGTGAAGCAGGGGTTTTCAGAATGGAGAGCCGAGGCAATTCAGATCGCATCTGCAGAGCGCTCGATTTTGGATCGTTTTTTCCTTTCTAATATATTATTGTTCAATTTAAATTTAAATATTAAAAATATATAAATATACAATATAATATTTTAATAAAAAACATTTTTTAATATATATAAAATAATTTTCTAATTAGATTCAAATTTTAATTATAATAAATATGTATGGTTTATAACTATATTAAAAACATATAAATATACATTATAATATTTTAATAAAAAAATATTTTTTAATATACATAAAATAATTTTCAAACTAAATTCAAATTCAAATTATAATTATAATAAATATGCATAGTTTTTTTTTTCCACTGGAAAAATCCGTAATTTTCATTAAGAGAAGGAAATTACATATTGTAAATGCGGTAGCATATGCTAAATCTTTTCATACCAAGATCCACCACACAGGGTGATCTGTCATTGTATACCAAATATAATGATGATAGCCTATTTTACTGTCTGGCTTGATCGCCTGTACAAGACCACACAGGGTCAAATTTCTCTATATGTATGTTTTTCGTAGATAGTCAAAAAAAAATCCAGATTTTATGCATTTATTTCTCTGATATTCGGGACTGTTGTCCCTATTGGGCTCTCCGGTCTATATATGGCCTATGGAAGAAACGGTACTCCTCAGATCCTTGCTGTTCCAATATTATCCATTCTCCTCTGGGAAGTGCCAGAGCCTCCTTGGATAATTGATCACCGCAGTTGTTATGTTCCCTGTATATGTGAAGGCAAGAGATGTGATTGAATGCTGCCTTGAAAGTTTGTATTTCATACATTATATTGCTGAGAGTATATATGTGACAAGTTGTAATAAGGTTGAATCAATTTACAACAGTCTTCGAATCCCCATATATATTAAGATTTTGACACCGCTGTTCCAAGGAAAAGTGTAATAAATTGCGAAGAGCCATTATTTCCGCAAAGTTGTTTGAGCCCACACCAAGCCCCATATGTACTTTGAATCTATGATTTTCGTTTCTACGAAGCACGAATCCTCCCCACAACCAATTTGGTTTGCTGCCCCGTCGAAGAAGGCCCAGGGGGTAGTGAAATCAATAGTAGGAGGAGGCAGGATACTCCTCACCCTGGTGGGAGTGGGATCAGGAAGTTCTGTCAAGGAGGAGATAATACTGGCTTCAGTACGCGGCCAGCACACCATCAGATTCTCAAATATATGTCGGTTTCGAACTTTCCATAAATGCCAAGCCACAATTAAGGGGAGGTTCAATAATTTTGAGCCTCGATGCCTTTGTTTCCAATCAACCCAGGAACTTTAAATATCCACCCCGTTCCAAGTTCCAGTGAAGCCGATAGGAGCTGAGATGTTATGCCAAAGAGCTTGTGAAACCGGGCAATGAAGAAAGACGTGCGCAGTTGTTTCTTCTGCCGCCTTTCACAGGATACACCAAGAAGGCCCGTATATCGCTCGATGGGAGAGATGTTCACCTGTGGGAACGATGTCTTTTATAACGCACCAAAAGAAGAGCTTTGTGCGAGGGGGAGCTTTTAACTGCCATAAATCTTTCCACTAGTTGCAGAGCGAATCAGGTTTTTTGTGCATTATGAGAGTGTTGTAACCCTGCTTTGGTGCGTAGATACCATTATCAGCCATACACCATACTAATTCGTCTGACCCCTGTTTAATCCTTATATGAGATTCAGTTAATGCTGAGATGAAATTGTCCCATTCCATATGCCATTGTGGAGGAAGATCGAGGTGTTGGGCCGTCTTCCAAGCCTGTGAAAATATATCTGTGCGCTGTTGATCAGCAATGTCAGCAAATACCTTGATTTCTCGGGCATTTAGGAGTCTGATAAGTTCTCTGCTGAGTATGTGTCTCCCACCACTGCCAATCCACGGGTCAAGCCCTATCCTACCTAAACTCCCATCATTTATTCTCCAGACCAAGTTGTCACGGATGAGTGGGAGAGAATGTATAAGTGCCTTCCAAATCGACGAGCATCCCTTCGATTGCCAGGATGGTAATCTGATCCAATCCAATAACCTCTGGGGCCATATATATTTATGGTATGATACATGAGCCCATAGATTCTGACTTGTCATAAGGGTCCAACCCATTTTGGCAGAAAGTGCTTGAGCGAAGGCGGGGAGGTCCTTGAGCCCCCATCCTCCCCATTTCTTTGGTAGGGTAATCTTCTGCCAGCTGATCCAGGCGAATAACCTTTTGTCCTGGTTACCATTCCAGAGGTATCTGTTACAGAGTTGTTTTAACCGCCCCAGAATATTCCGCGGAATCCATGCAAGAGCCATCCAGAAGACCAGAGTGGCTTCTAAAACCGATTTAATGAGCACTAGCCTGTCGGCCCTTGATAGATATCTGAAACTCCATACATTTAGTCGCTTCTCCAACTTTGTTACCAGCCAAACCCAATCATCGATTCTTTGACTGATGGGTTTTAGCCAATAGCCCAAGTATTGGAGGCCCCTATCCAAGGGGTGAATGTTGTAGGGAAAAGCCTGCTGGGAAAAAAAATATTCTTGAACAGAAGTATGCGAGCAAGTGATAGTGGATTTGGATTGATTAGCGAGCATACCTGTGGCAGAAGAGAAGAGCAGAAGGATCTTTGAAAATGATCTAGTATTGCAAATGCTGCCATCCATTAGAATAAGAACATCGTCCACGAAGAGCAGGTGTGTGAGTGAGCAAAATTCTGAGATCCTGAGGACCCAGATGTCACTTGTCCTTTTTGCAGAGTCAATGAGACGGCTAAGACCTTCCATGATGAGCAGAAAGAGCAGGGGGGACAGAGGGCATCCTTGACGTAGTCCCCTTTCAGAGTGAAAAAAGGGGGAGGTCGAGCCATTTATAAGAATGTTGAATGATGGGGAAGTAATGCAGGCCATAATCCAGGAGATGTAAGAGTGAGGAAAACCCAGATGGATGAGAATCATTTTTATGTACAACCAATTGGCTCGGTCAAAAGCTTTGGAAAGGTCAATCTTGAGTAGGATACTCTTGAGATGCTTAGACCAGATGGAGTGAATGACTTCCTGAGCCAATCCAATGGCTTCATGAATCTGTCTGGATTCGAGGAAGGAAAATTGTTGGGGGGAGATATGTCTGGAAAGGATTGGTTTGAGCCGGCTGGCAATGGTCTTCGAAATGATCTTGTAAAGGCAGTTGCGCAATGAGATAGGCCTGTAATCATCAAAGGAAGAAGGGGAGTCCGATTTCGGAATGAGAGCTAAAAAGGCCGTGTTGATAGCGTGGTAGATAGATCTAGAATTTCTGCTCTCTTCCACGACCTTCAGAAGATCCTACCCCAGAATGTCATAAAAGGCTAAATAAAATTCTATGGTCCACCCGTCTGGACCAGGGCTCTTATCTTTTTTGAACCATTTTAGTATACCTTCCAGCTCCCCGGTAGTAACCGGAGCACTAAGAAGCTCCACATCCTCCTCCTCAGCAAATCTCGGAAAATGACTCGCCACTTGAAAGATATCTGGTAGATTGGCTTCAGGCGGGCATCTGTATAGCTCACGGAAGTGGGATATGCCCAGGCGAGCAATCTTGTTAAAAGAGTCTGCCATATCTCCTGCTGGAGTAGGAAGTTTCCAAATGGTATTGGATACCTTTCTGCTGTTGGCATAGCTGTGGAAGAACTTTGAATTGTCGTCTCCTGCTTGTATCCAAATAGCCCTACTTCTCAATCGCAAAGATTCTTCACGCTCTTTAGAATGCTGGCCTTTTGGTTTTCCAATTCTATCAAACGACTCTTGTCCACTGCAGAGATAAATCCCAGTCCCCGTTCATCCGTTAAAGCGCTCAACTCTAATTCAATGATGATAAGATGAGAGGTGTCTCGGGCTTGCTTATCCTTTGCCCATTTAATCGAGAGGTGCTTAATCTCGGCGAGATTCCTGCAGAACCCTTTTGCAAATGATTCTGTGCCATTAATGGGATGATTTACCCAATATTCAGATATCATCTTGACATATGCTGGGTCCTTCAGCCAAGTATGATTGAATTTGAATGGGGCTTTTGGCTTCTTGAAGGGACCTTGAATTTCCAGATAGATAGGTGAGTGATCCGAAATGCCCCCCGTGCCCACCCATTTCTTATAATGATGCAGCCTCTGAAGAAGTGTGTCCTTCATAATAAATCTGTCCAGTCTGCGGGCTAGTGCAGCATCTCCCACTCTCCTATTTCTCCAGGTAGGAAGAAGTTTTTGCATGGGGACATCCACAAAATTTGTCTGTTCTAATAGGCTTGTCATATAATCTGAGATTTGATCTATTTGCGCCGTCGATCCCCAAGATTCCCTAAATCCCAAATAAAAATTGAGATCCCCACCAATAATAGTCTTCTCATCATTCAAAAGATTGAGATGGAGGAGCCTCTGCCAGAATTGTTCTCTCTGATTACAAGGGGCGTAAACATTCACAATCCTTAAGTTCATTCCCAGATCGGCGGTGAAAATATCCATCCCCAGGTAGCCTGCCCCCCCCAAGAGGCCTCCACCTTAATGTGCGCAGGTTAACTCCAATGGCCAGACCACCAGAGCGCCCAGCAGCGTCGAGGGCAATATAGATCCATCCAGGAGTAATAGAATGCATAGAGCAGATGATATGATCAGCCGAAAAGAGAGTTTCTTGGAGCATAATGATGTCGATAGGATCAGTCTCGATGAGACGCTTCATGGCTAGTTTCTTGGAGGAGCTAGCCAGTCCTCTGCAGTTGTACAATAAACACTTCATGGTGGAACACCTCGCGGGGCTTGTCCTGCTTTAAGGACCCCTACAATGGTGGACTATTGGCCAGAGACAACCTCCGCCCCTGCAATCTTAATAGCCTTAGAAAGATGAGATTTCCTTCCTCTGGTAGGCTGGGAACCGACCTCTGGTAAAGAAATACCCAGCCCTGCCTGGGGAGTAGTTAAATCTTTAGCATGAGACCTGGAGCGTAAAAAGTATGGGTGGGGAGGGGAAGACTCAGGAGGAGACCGGGGAGACGCAGAGGGAGAGGATGGCGGACGTAAGGAAGGGCCAGTGGAGCACAAGGGAGGAGGGGATGGCATAACACAATGAGCCATGGAAGTCTGATACAAGGGACCAGATACAGAAACGACATGATCAATATTAGAGATAGAAGGGTGTAGAGGAGAAACCGAGACAGTTCCGGCTTCTGCTGCTGAGGGAGCCCCAGATCCGACTTCTGTTGTTGTAGGAGCCCTGGTCATCGTCGGTGAAAGCCTTGCTCCCGGATCGCCCGCAGGTGAGGAAGCCGCAGGAGGCTGGCCCGCAGCATTGGGTCGGGGGGAAGCCGGAGAGGCAGCCCTGGGAGGTGGCGACGAGATCTTCGGAGAGTCTTCAGATTTTCTGATGAGAGGGCATTCCTTGTAGAGGTGGCCGACCATGTGGCACCGATTGCAGCGGAATGGTACCCTTTGTGTTCTCTGTTGTATCGCCCCCACTGTAGAGTGATCTTTTCCTCGAGCCCTTCACGGGTGTCTAAGTGAACCAAGATGCGCGCGAGGGTCCTGCTCCTAGATTCCACGAAAGAGCGGTTATGATCCAAGTAGGTACCAAGTGCATTACCTATTCTTTTGAAAGCTTCATCACTCCAGAATTGCAATGGAAGACCTGGCAACCGCACCCATATCGGTCCGGCTCCGATTTGTTCATGAACAGGGTCGAATAGGGGGCTCCACCTTTTGAGAAGAACTGGAGCTGATTCAATGTTCCAGTATCTGGCCAAGACCAAGTTTGTATAGCTTTCCTTCGAGAATTGTAAGGAGAACCATCCTCTGGGCAGGACATGGACATCCGGAAGTTCAAGAAGTAAATCCCCCCGATCTCTTTCACCCAATGAGATAACTTTTTTGCCGAATATGCCCTGCCTCTGATGTGCCCTACCAGCACTGTAGATGCCATGATAGAAAGATCGCTAATCGCCGAAGCTTCTCCAAGCCTAATCGAAATATCCTTTGAGGTAACCTTGATACACTTTGATTTCTTCTTGCTGGTGCGAGGGGCCGTTGGGTTGTCCACCAGGGGGTTGGTAACGCCATCCAACGGGGAGGGTTTAGAGGGATTTACATTGTCGGTAGAAGTCTTGAAACCTCCAGAAGAGCAGGGACCAGCGGATGAAGTCTTTGCAGTAGCAGAGGTCTGTGGAATGGCCGCAGGGGGAGAGCGAGTCGGGGGAAAGTGTAGAGCGTCCGGAGAGAGAGAAGGGGCTTCAAAGATTGGGGGATCTATAGGGATCGGCCCAGTATTAGGCGGAACAATACTGTGCCGGGGAAATAAACCCACAGGAGGACGCAAAGAATCCAGTCCGGCAGCCAGGGGAGGTGTGAACGACGGAGTGCTGGATGAGAAGCAAGGGTTATCGAATATGATTCGATCCGGGAAGGGCTCTTCCGAATAGTCAACCATCTCCAGCTCCACGTTCTCAGCCATCCTGTCACCAGTTCGATATCCGAGAGCGACAGGTGTAGACTCTTACGGTGAAGGATTGAACAGAAGCCTGATCAGAGGCCGTGTCAGAGCCGCAGGGGCCGAAGAAACCCTAGCCCAACCCTTCACGAGCGCGCGTCATGGCTTTCCATGTCTTCATTATGATATGCATAGTTTTATTTATATTTAGATAAATAATAAATATTTTATTTTTCCCTTAGTTAACTTTAGTTGATATAGGTTAGTTCAATCTAGTTGGCATTCATTCATAAAGCCTTGAAGTGTATTAAAAAAACAGACCACATTTATTCTAATATAGATAATATTGATTAAATCATATTTGTTTAATTAGCATTTTTTAGAAATCATATAATATAATATTTTATTAATATTGGATTTAAATTAAATTTTAATTATTATATAAAAAACATTATAATAAATAAATATAAAATTTTAATAATATGTAAATATATTTTTTCATATATACAATGTTTTATATTTCATGTGAAGAATACATTGTCAACATTGTCGACATCCATCATGCATTTACAAGAATTGAAACTAAGTAGGGTGGATTCAATTTCTTCCTCCGAACCATCCAAAATAACTCTATTTAACAATAATATTAAAATTTTAAGCATTATACAATTGTAAATATTTTTTTAACCAATATATATTGAATATTTATTATTATATACATGTTATATATTATTAAATATTTTATTAATATTAAATTAAATCTAATCTAATTTAAACTATTAAATATTGAATTTACAAATAAAATAGAATGATTATATAAATAACAATATTAATAAAAATACAATTAAATAATTATAAAAGTACAAATTTAAATTATATAAAATTTAATCCAAATTATAAATTCATATCAAATCAAATATAATTATTCAAATAAAATATAATCATTGTCCCAAAGTGTGTCTAGAGATAAAAAGAGTGAGGGGAAAGGGGAGAGTATGGGGAGGGGAAAGGGGTTCTAGAGAGAGAGAATGGATGGAAAGGCACGGGTTGTGGAGAGAGAGAGAGTGGGGGAGGCAGTGGAAGGGGGGTAAGTTGGCGAGGAGAGAGTGAGAGAGAGAGAGAGGGGGTGGGGTTTGATGTTATGAATTTGAGATATAATGTTATAAATTCATATCATACAAATAAAAAATAATCATTTAAATACAATTATTCAAAGGCAATCATATGATTATATAAATCAAATATAATCATTGCCCCAGAGTGTGTGTAGAGAGAGAGTGTGTGTGAGTAAGGGGAGGCGAGACGAGGTGTAGAGAGAGAAAGAGAGTGGATGGAAGGGTGCGGGTTGTGGAGAGAGAGAGGGGCATGGAAGGGGGGTGAGTGGGTGTAGAGAGACAGTGTGTGTGTGGAGGGGGTTAGAGCATGTTGGATGTTAAGAATTTGAGAGATAATATTTGTATGTGCATATTTATAGAAAGAGCTTGTCTTAGCTTCAAGAATTATAAATTCTCTACTGACGAGGCCAACCACGTGAAGGTGGAAGCTCATCTGGCCTCCCCCCTCACTTCTAGCCTATTATTACACTACGCTCGTCACTCCCCAATCCCCATGTTTTGTTTTATTTTAAATTACATACAAGATGTGAGCCACATTCAGTCTAAATGCATAGATATAAAGGAAGCCCAAACAATAAATTTAATATAGTATCATCAATGCACATCAAATTTCCGTTAATACATGAGTAGATATCAAATTTTGTAAACACGAAAACATTAGGCTTACATTTTTTTATTATTGCAGAAAAATAAGCATCAAATTTGTAATCAGTACAAGCAAAGATACTATAAATACACAAACCCCAAAAAAATGTGAAACATACAAACATAACATGCCAAACACAAAAAAACGTTGTAAAATTTGCATAAATATACAAATCTATGTGGACAATGAGCAATCCCAATGTTTCATTTTATTTTAAATTACATACAAAATGTGAGCCACAATCATTCTATATGCATAGATATAAAGGAAACCCAAACATTAAATTTTATACATAATCATCAATGCACATCAAATTTCCATTAATACATGAGTAGAGATCAAATTTTGTAAACATGAAAACATTAGGCATAAAACTTTTGATTACTGTAGAAAAATAAGCATCAAATTTGTAATCAATAAAAGTAAAGATATTTTAGATACACAAACCCCAAAAAATGTTAAACATACAAACAAGACATGCCATACACAAAAAATGTTGTAAATGCATGAACATAAAAACCTATGTGGACAATGAGCAATGACAATATTTTATTTTAATTTAAATTACATACAATATGTGACCCACATTCATTCAAAATGCATAGATATAAAGGAAACCCAAACAATAAACTGAATACATTATCATCAATGCACATCAAATTTCCATTAATACATGAATAGATATCAAATTTTGTAAACATGAAACATTAGGCATAATTTTTTTTATTATTGCAAAAAGATAAGCATCAAATTTGTAATTAGTACAAGCGAAGATATTATAAATACACAAACCCTGAGAAATGTGAAACATACGAACATGACATGTCAAACACAAAAAAATGTTGTAAATGCATAAAAATACAAACCTGTGCGGATAGTGAGCAATGACAAAATAAATTCACACACTTCAAAATACATATCAACATGTCATGCACAATCATTGTAAATACTATGCAAACCAAACTCAAAACACAAGCATGGTTACAATCGTGAATACACATCAAATTTTGTAAGCACACAAACATTAGGCATCATTGAATTGTTTATTACTCATGCAGAAGTGTAAAAGAAAACACACAAACATTGCACTTCCATTTTTTATCGTCACCCAAATATGTTGCAAATACACAAACATACAAGCATCACGTATCAGTTACACCCTAAAAATGTTGCAAATGCATAAGATACAAGCACATGGAGATACTAAGCATTGGCAAATAATTCACACACATTGCAGAGTACATATCAAAATGTCATACACAAGCATTGTAAATACACAGGCATACAAATGGAACTAAAACCACAAACATTGCTACAATCATGAATACACAACAAATTTTGATCACCATACACAAAGAATGTTGTAAATGCAAAAACGTACAAATGTCACCCATAAAATTTTGATCATTGCACACAAAATCTTGCAAATATACACATATCGCACATCAAATTTGAATCATCGCATAAAACATGTTGTAGATAGTCATTCCAAAATACACATCAAGTTTTGTAAGCACACAAACATGAGGAATCATTGAATTGTTTATTACTCAAGAAGAACTGAAAAAGAAAACTCACAAACATTGCACTTCCATATTTTATCGTCACCCAAAAATGTTGCAAATACACAAACATACAAGCATCACATCTCAGTTACACCCTAAAAATGTTGCAAATGCATAAGATACAAGCACATGGAGATAGTAAGCATTGGCAAATGAAATTCACACACATTGCAGATTGCATATCAAAATGTCATACACAATCATTGAAAATACACAGGCATACAAATGGAACTAAAACCACAAACATTGCTACAATCATGAATACACAACAAATTTTGATCACCGCACACAAAGAATGTTGAAAATACAAAAACATACAAATGTCACCCATCAAATTTTGATCATCGCACACAAAATGTTGCAAATATACACATATCGCACATCAAATTTGAATCATCACAGAAAGCATGTTGTAGATAGTTATTCCTCAATACATATCATGAATACACATCAAGTTTTGTAAGCTCACAAACATTAGGCATCACTGAATTGTTTATTACTCCAGAAGAACTGTAAAAGAAAATTCACAAACATTGCACTTCCATTTTTTATCGTCATCCAGAAATGTTGCAAATACACAAACATACAAGCATCACGTATCAGTTACACCTAAAAATGTTGCAAATGCATAAGATACAAGCACATGGAGATATTAGGCATTTGCAAATGAAATTCACACACATTGCGGAGTACATATCAAAATGCTATACACAATCATTGTAAATACACAAGCATACAAATGGAACTAAAACCACAAACATTGCTACAATCATGAATACACAACAAATTTTGATCACCGTACACAAAGAATATTGTAAATACAAAAACATACAAATGTCACCCATCAAATTTTGATCATCGCACACAAAATGTTGCAAATATACACATATTGCACATCAAATTTGAATCATGGCAGAAGACATGTTGTAGATAGTCATTCCTAAGGGGGACACACATACACACATTTTAGAACACATATCAATGTGCAATTCACATTCATTGTAAATACAAACACTAAATATAACTCAAAGAGCAAACATTGTCATACACAATCATGAACAAAGTAAAAAATGTCAGCGATCATCAAACGCTACATGAAAAGAATATGAATACACATCACTACACAAACAAGAACTATTTTAATATATTTAAAAATTTAAAATGTGTAAACCATGCATACTAACAATTAAGAAGTTATTAACTTAAAACCTATGATGCTAATTACCTTTAAACATAACCAAAGAGGAAAAGTAAAAACTAAAAAGTGGAAAGGGAGAGAGGATGCACAAGCCCTTAAGAATGACCATGGTTCATTCTCAAGGGCATTGAGAAGGGGCTTTTAGCCCCTTCAAACATAAAAATAATTTTTATTATCATGAGATTTTCAAGAGTAATTACAGAATGAATACATAAATGTTAATTTATTTTGAAGAGGATCAATGTGTCTTATGTCATGAACATGATGGAGATGTGAATGCTTTGGCCATACACATATATTCCAGTCATTATCTGCAAAAATAATATATTTTAAAAGTCAATGACAATCTATGCTATACATAAATATTTTGCATACAAAACTACTTTGCATAAATTCCTATAACAAAAAATGCACAAATGCTTTATATATATTATTTTTCTTTTACGATGTTTTTTACTCCTAACTGTTAAAATTTAATATTTATGGTTTATCTACCCAGCCAAAAATAAATAAATTTAATATTTATGGTGTATCTTAAAGCCCATCAATCAGTGGAGTGGAGTGGAGTGGTCTCCTCAGTGCGTCCATCCCATCCCAGTGGAGAGCCCATCACACCACTAAAAATGAATTACAACAATCAAATCATCAACGCTGAAAATGAATTAGAACAATCAAATCATCAAATTGATAAAATTCACTAGATTAAATTATCCAATTAAATTAAAATACCCTCGTGCCCACTCCCACCCGAACCCAATTCCTTTGTGAGAATAACCTGGTGTAAAAACAAAACAAAACAGTGCATAATCTGGAATCCTAACATCTACAGAATGAAATTTTGGAATGAAAGGATTGGACGAATCTTACCACTATTTTTATACTGTCCTGTCGACCTTTAAAGGGAAAGAAATAATCCAAGATAACCATGCCCCGCATAATATACTTTCAGCACAGTACAAGTACAGGTCATGCAACTCTCTGAGTCACGTCATGTGAGAAAAGGAAAAGTATTCAGTTGAGATTACTCTGAAATATATGCGTCCTCTGCATAGTTGATACATGCTATAACCGCTTAGCTCCCAACATAACTCCTGCACCACAATATAATACGATTCAATTATTTAATCCTCCCAAATTCTTGGAGATAAGTTACACATTTTATACATACATACATTATCAGACCTGCTTGTTAGCCAAGTTCCATGGCCCTGTTTATCTATCAGCACCATATAGACCTACTTTTTTGGGCTGTGCAAACCAATTTCCATGGGTATCAGAGAATTGAATTGAATTAAAGCGCAACAGCGGGCGGAGGTCAGGTTTTGTGACGGATGGATCTAGCTCTGAGTACCAGGTTGAGGCTGAGGCTGAGTTCCGTCTGTGACGAGAGGCAAGAATTGGTTTGAATTGAGCAGAGCAGGCATTGTGTTAAGAACGGCCCATGCCATTGAAACTGCGAAATGCATTTCAGGGACGTTGGGAACCACCACAGAGAGACCTGCATATATGCAACCACAACCACAGCGAATAAGGTTCACAGTTATGCAGCAGCACCATAATATGACATATGACATAAATATTTATACGCCCATACCGGGAACAGAACGTTACCCATGTGGTCAGAGGTTCAAATCCCGCCCACGAAACGTTACCCAGGAAGTTCAAGCCCTCGTTTCAACTGATTATATTTTGGATGTAATATTTCATAAACCCTCAAAGTTTACTGATAAATACACATATAAGTGATCTATCGCTGGAATAAATATGGCAGAGGTTCAAGCCCGACTTCAACTGTCTAACTAATTATATTTTGGATTTAATATTTCATAAAATCCGAAGGCCACAGGCCAAAATCCCATCGGGTCAGAGGTTCAGACCCTACTTCAACAGTGTAATTAATTATATTTTAGATTCAATATTTCATAAACTCTCAATGTGACCCGAGTTCAAATCCCGGCAACGGAACGTTACCCAGGAGGTCGGAGGTCCAAGCCCTCTATTGGATGTAAGATTTCATAAACTCGCAGGGCGACCCGGGTTCAAATCCCGGCAACGAAACGTCATCCATCAGGTCGGAGGTTGAAGCCCTCCTTCAAGAGTAACTAATCATATTTTTGGATTTAATATTTCATAAGCTCTCAAGGTGACCCGGGTTCAACTCCCTGCAACGAAACCTTATTCAGCAGGTCGGACGTTCAAGAGTGTAACTAATCATATTTTTGGATTCAATATGTCATAAGCTCTCAAGGCGACTCGGGTTCAAATCCCGGCAACAGAACGAAGGTTCAAGACCTCCTTCAAGACTGTAACTAATTATATATTGGACGCACAGATCAGTGAACTACCGCTGGAATAAATCTCAAAGTTTAAATGCACAAAGAGGGCGGTGAACTGTCGTTGGTCGCTAGAATAACTCAGTTTGTTTGAGTGTGTGGCTGTAAATTATACGCAGGACACAGTGAACTGAATCTGAATTACTCGGCTTCTATGCTAATCTCGGTTCTTACATTAATTGAAATGAAATTATTAGTTGCATCTGATGCCTGATTTATTTTTTTAGAATTTAAAATGGGTACTAGCAATTATGGGGCGTATAAATATTTATGTCATAATGAAGGTTATGATTCATAATTATGCAGGGCCCATCCCAAATCAAATTACAGGGCCAATCCCAGACCAAATTAGTTCCTGCTAATCCCACTCATCATTTTGTTGATCATGTATATATTTGAATAACCAGAAAGATGCAAAGAAATTTACCTACTCTACCTGGATTCAATCCTTCCGCACACCTGTGGATTCGAAAACTGATGCAGGTACCAATACCAATTCATATTTAAGCTAGCTTAGCCGAGCAATTCAATAATACTTCTTGAACAGACAAAATTCATATTAAACCCTGTAATGTATGTATGCATCACTTACTAATCTAACCTAAAATCTATACCAAGATTGAAAAAAAGAAACCCAATGAAAAGAAAACAGATCTTACAGGTACATAAATTTGCCTGCCAGGATCGAGAAGATTGAAAAAAAAAACCCAATGAAAAGAAAACAGATCTTACAGGTACATAAATTTGCCTGCCAGGATCGAGAAAGATGTGGGTGGATATCTCCTCATATATCTGCCTGGGATTGAACCCTTTCGCTCTCTCCTGCTCCTGCTCCTGCTCCTGCTGATTAAAAATTAAATTGAATAGATGTCATGTTTACCCTCTCCTCCTCCCAGTACCTCGCAACACAACAACACATACCAGACCAGACCATACCAGACTCATACCAGACAAAACCAGACCACACAAAACTCATACCAGACGAGACCAGACATGACATGGAGCTCCAAGACAAGACTAGACTCAGCCCAGCGCAGGTAGTAGGAGGAGATTCGGAAAAGGTAGAGAGGATTGGAAATTAAATATTGCTGGTTGGATTCAACGGCCCTGCTTTTCTTGACTGCCACCTCTGCAAAAAAAACACTTCTCTCACTGCCACCTCTGCAACGGTCGTGCTTTTCTTGACTGCAAAAAACCACTTCTCTTCACTGCCACCTCTACAAAGCGACGTTGTGGGGAGATATGGAAAAAGCATCATGGATTGCGAGTCGCCACATCAACAAGTCTTTTAACTATTCACTGGTTGCAATAATTTCTGGAATTTCAACTTTGTTAAACGCACCGTATCGCATTTGAAAAGTGATTATATATATCAAATAATGGTTAAATTCCGGGACCTGCCAAAAATATTTTATTTTAATAAAAATAAAATATTATTTATTTTATTTGCGTTTATTTTTATGTTTTAAGCATACTATCTATATTAATTATGGAAATTTATAATTTAATAAAAAATTATACTTTCGGTAAGTACAATAAAAGTTTTTAATTTATCTTTTGGAATTGAATTGTCCTCAGAATGAGAGAGTGCTCCCAACCAATTAAGTTACCAATTCTTCGATGAAGAGTTGGATTTGGAATTAAATTAATTATGAATAAGGTATTTTAAAATTCAAAATATATCATGTTGTTGTTATTATTATTATTTTTAATTTTTTATATCTAGATTTTCTTTTAGCAATAGTAATATTTTCAAACAAAACAAATTTGATCAGACCTTTTTCATAATGAGTTTGGGATTCAACATTGAATATATGATAATTGATCATCCTCTTTGATAAAATAATTTAAACCATTACAACTCACATCTTAATTCTCCGTCTATTCAATCATTTTGGGAAGGATGGAGTTCAAAACTATTTAGATTTCAATATAAGGAAAACATTCGAGACTAAATTTAATTCATATACTCTCTCTCTCTCTCTTCAAAAAAACCATATTAAAAATGCTTCACCCAAATTTTATATAATAAAAACATGCATCTTAAAACTCACCAAAACTCTAAAAACTTTAAAAATCCTTAGAAATTATCAAAATTAAGAGATATTGGCAAGTTATACACTATTTTCTCGTCTTGTTTTATGACTTCACGACATGAGGAAACGTGAACAAGGAAGGAGCACCAATAGATTGAGATAAAGAATACGAGAGTCTCATTTACTCATTTACAAAGGAGAGATATGATGCAAACCAACAATAGAAGAAGAGAACACAAAAGTTTAGAGTGTGTTAATTGCACAAGCACAAAGATTGTAAACATTATAAAGAAAAGGAAAAAAGACGAGTCTAGATTAATTGGAGATGAGTTAAGGAAGAGAACATTGGGTCGATGGGCTCCCAGTGGAAGAAGGATTTTGATAAGAGGGAATTATAGTGGGGAAAAGAGACCATCAACAAAGTGATTCATGGCAACTAGGTAAAGCTACATAAATGCATGCCTTAAGGGAAAGGGAATGTCGATATGTAATTGGAGGGAAAACCCAATTTTACAAAGTGACATCAAATGATGAGAAATCATTATGAGATTAGACAAGCCATGATGGTATCAAGAAGGAAACATAATGCTAAATGGTGAAAGGAAAGAAGTTATGTTGAAGAATAGATTGAACATGACTAATAGTGGACGTGTAAAAGCATTGTGATAATGTACCACCAATACCAACTGAGATAGAAAAAGCTACATGTGGATCAAGGGCTAACAAGTCAAAGATTTATTACATCCTAGAGAATAGTATCATATAACTTGAATCGAGATGGGAGATTGTACATATCATTGTTGTTTCCAGGAAGAAAAGGTGAGTAATGGATCACATGCAAAGGCAATTATGTAAAGCCACCTGAACATGGAATATGGATTGATGTTGATGTGGATATAAAGTTATAACATGAAGGAGAGAATCGGAATAGCAACCATGAAAAATAATTGTTGCAAACCAAGTATGGAACATTTCGAGGAAGCATAATGAACCTTAGGTGGAGACCTCAATGACGGAATTAATTTCAATTATTTTATGTGAGAGCCTATGTTGGCTATAAGAATCAAAGAGATAGACTCATGGTAAGTTTGATAGAGATAGAATCTAAATGTAGAATTTTGTCGGTAGATGTATGCATCAAGTAGTGTGATAGGAAGATGATATAAAGGTTGAGATGTCTAACAGTGAGCCACAATGCTTGTAACAACATTTCTATGATAATATATGAACAACACGTTCTTTCTTATTATGGCAATTTCCTTGGATTGTGATATATATGTATAATAATTTTCTTCTATCTAAAATCAAATGAGACAAACATGTATAGAACCTTACCTATCAAGATCAATCATAAAAGAAAGTTATTCAAAATAAGTATCTTAGTGGTCAAGATTTAAAGAATCTTTTTCCATTATTAATTATACCCCAATCAAACCTCATTTTAACAAAATCTTTTTCATTCCTAGAACAAAATAATCCCTCACTTAAACAAAAATAAGGATTAGACATATAAGAAGACAAATATTGAGGCATTGATTGGTAAGCATCCTTAAAGGTAATGCCATGTATGATATTTTCCATAAAGTTATGGCTCACTCTGTATTTCTCTATATCGATTGTTGAGTTCTATTCAAATTTCCAAAAACATTAAGGTCTAGTATAGGAAACTCTTAATTAAATATCATATGATGGCACTGTGATATAATGAAAAGTTCAGGATGTTTCATATTAATTATAACATGAGTGTATGGGAGGCAAAGTCCTTGTAATCCTTACAACTATTTTTGGATATCAAAATTTTGATGGAAATTTTGTTGATATATCTAACAATTTACTACAATAAAACAAAGTACTTGTATTAATTAAATATGTAAAGATGCATATAGAGAGAAAAAGTAAGTGTGTGTGTTTGTGTGCGTGTGCGCTTATAATATATATATGACGAAAATATAGATATTAGTTGTATTAAATATAGTTTTTTATTTTTTTATTTTTTTGTTGTGGTTCACCGACACCCTGGTCAATGGGTGGCGTTTACGTCCACGGAAAAATCTGGGCCGATCGACCCCAAAGGGAATCTAGCCCCGCGGTCCGCTAGCTAGGCCTAACCCCAAGGGCTTCGGAGAGCATGGACCCTGTGACCTCCCGAATGGCGAGGCACTGATTTTGACCAACTGAGTTAATCCTTGGGGCTTATACACACACACATTTAATTGTATTAAGTAAATATGTATGTTGAGGTTTTCCATTACACCAAAACCTGCACGTAGTAGTAAACTTCCAAACCCTTGTCATTACCTTTAGTGGGTGGTTAGTCCCATGTTCCTAAGGTGGTGGTTATTCCACCTAATCGATTCATAATGAGGTTAGTGTGACAATCACTCCAACGTCCCCCCTCAAATGCAACTCGAGGAATTGAACCTCTTCCATGGCCCTTATACCATGTCGAGGTTTTTTGAAACACCAAAAAACAAAGGCAATAGTAAACCTTAAAAACCTAACCATTACGTTGAGTGGGTGATTAGTCCCATGTTCCCATTGTGGCAGTTAGTTCTCCTACCCCCAACCTTACCACTACCTTGAGTGGGAAATTAATCCCATGTTTATAGGTGTGGTGAAGTAAAATTATAATTGCGGACATGGACGAATTCCTCTAGCCCGATAATGGGTCTAGCCACAACATATACATTCTATGGAATATTTCCTTAGGTTAGAATCAATCAAGAGGGCCTACCTCTTGGTCGCTTATCATTCTTGATGATGTCCTTGCTTGCTCACTCCAGCTATCTCTCGCTTCCTTCTCAAGCTCTTAAAACAAGTATACGACAACAACACACAAACACAATAATAGACAAATTGTAATTAAACCTACTTAACAAGTCAAGAAACATTAAGCCATGAATATATAATATTACAAAACATGTAGGAAATCTATCGATGGTTGCATATATTAATATCAAAGAGAGATTACAACCATTTGTCTTGACGTTGCAGTCCTCCTCTAACAAAACCAGGTTCCCACACACCTCTGCTAGCATTCCATGATGGCCTCAATCAACAATAGTTTTAAAGCTCTTCCCGTTAGACTTCACTCCAAACCAAAACACACTTCTCCCTTGCACAACTAGATAGTTACAACTAGTAATAGCTTGCTTGTCTACTCAAACTAAAATTCTGCCACTATAATACCAGGACTAGCTTGTGTTTAGGAAGAAGGGAGGTTTATATAGGAAATATGAATAGGAGGTGGATCCTCTTCTCGTGGGAGAAGGACTTATCCCTTGAGGTAGTTCCATCATTATAGGGGAAAGGAGCCCAAACTGACATCCTCGACCCCATCTGTTGAAAATAGCAACAAGAAATGATAAAAATAGAATCCAGAATATTCCAATTTTAATTTGTCCTTGAATTAAAATAGTGAATCAAAATCGAATTTAGTCTCACCATCTTCTTGGAAATAATTAATTAATTCGTTATGGATTAATTAGTTGGATAAATTCAAGTTAGAAGTCTTTTTGAAGTCATGCAACAGTTATTCCTAAAATAAAGGAGATTATCCCTTAATTAAGGAGACAAAGGGATTATGAATGTATACCATGCGTCACTCTGTAGTGATATGGCCGATAACCACTTTTCCCATCTCATTGGACAAATGAGAGGTACTTCCCAAGAGTCTCAGACAGTAAGGGTATGATGTATGTTGGGGCAATCATAGGAGAAGGTGAACCACTCATCCTACTCATAGGAGAAGATGAACCACTCATCCTATGCATATGACATCAGCCATAGGGAAGGTGAACCACTCACCCTATTCTCAAATATTTTCCTCCATAGGGGAAGGTGGAACACTCACCTTGTGCTCAATCATATTGGGGTATATATACTGCATAAGGGAAGTTGAACCACTCACCTTGTGCTCATATAGCTCAAAGAAGTACCCCATGCCCCTAGGAGCTCCTAAAGCTCAATGTCCAACTCAAGAGTGACCCTCATGGGAGGGCCTTTCCACGACTCCAAACCTCTCTCAGAAGGCTAAGAACTTGGCCTTCCCCAAGGGCTTTGTGAAAATGTCAGCAACTTGTTCATTAGTCCTGATGTGATGGAGCCATATTGCTCCCCATTGTATTATATCCTGGATAAAGTGGAACCTGATATCAATATGCTATGAGCGGTCCTGGAAAATGGGGTTCTATGAAAGGTGAATCCCACTTTTGGTTATTGCAATAAATGACAGTGGTATCCAAAACATGCTCAAATAACTCACAAAAGAGATTCCTCGACCAAAACCTTCCTTGTAATCTTAGGAAGACTATCTCAGTTCATTATCCCTGAAGCAGACCCCTTTCTACCTAAGTTTCTAGGTCGTCAAGGGTCAGAAGTTATCCCTCCCACGAAGATGGTCAAGTTAACATTAGCCCTAGCACAGTCTTCGCTCTGTCCCTATGTTGCACCCGCGCCGACCCAGATTTGGAAAGTTTTTTAAACAACTCGTCGAAACTTAAAGATGAAATTGCTTCATGGGCGGTCCTAGGGCTAGTTGTTGTGTCAGTTGAGCTCGCCTCTCTCCTCTGGGATAGTTGTTCCACCTTTTGTGAAACCTCCCTAAGAGATAATCTCTTCCTCCCATCTCTTATGGAACCTTTCCCTCCTATACATGTCTCCTCCATGAATGAGATCAGTTAGCTTGGAGCAAGCTTGGAGGTAGCTTGGATGTAACTGGATAATAGCTAGATGTAAGTTGATAGTTTTAGGTTTCTAAGAGTGGAGTAGAGGTAGAGAGTGTTATTGGAGTGTGGAAGTAGCCTCATATGTATTTTGGCTTGATATTGTTTGAGGAGAGTTGATTTGAGAACTTTCTAGCATCAACCTTTCGAACTGAAGAGAGAGTCATTTGTTCCCTTGGGAGATGGTTCACAAGTAAATGCTTACGGAGACATACCGATGGAAACCTTCGAGGAGACTTACGACATGAAGGTTCGGTTGTAAGTTTTACTTAGATATATATACAAATCAATAGCTTGTTTCCTATATCGCATGTTGAAATTGTATGTCGATAGCTTGAGGTTCCTTGACTCTTCAAGTAGATTGTTTAGTTGTTTCCTATTACATTCGTGGTGTTTCTCTACATGTTGTTTTCAGGTACAAGTGATTAGAAGAACAAGAGCTAGAATGACACGACGAGGACTTCATCGAACATCGATCTGAAGGTAGGCCTTCATAACACCATATTTCTAAGGAAATTTTCTTTGGTATTGTCTTTGCGGTGACTAGACCCAATCTAGGGCTAGAGGGGTTGCCTCTGTCCGTAGAGGGAACTTGCCTATGTCACACCTACCACCCCTTAAAATTAAATTTAATTATTATAATGATGCATAATATTGTAATTAGATTAAAAAGGAAAAATAAAATAACATACATAAAACAATTTCCAATTTCCCTTAAGAAAGATATTATACATTTTTTAATTATATATGTAAAATATTTAAATAAAAAATGTTTTATTTATATTGAACTTGTTAGAGTCGGTCTAAGTTATCCCTCCATCAGAGATCAAAACTCTTTTTTGCATTCCATATTTTAGGTGTCCCATCAGTTTTCATCAGTTGCATTTCAATAGGCATGTCATAACTCTGATGGAGTGGTCTATGTCATTCATTCCCCTCGTGCATATCACTGTTGGTTTAGGATGAGTCATAAAGCTTCACAAGTCAGTTTTTGAATTTTAAAGTCTAGGTCTAGGGTTTGAGTTAATTCAGTCCTGAAAAGTCTTAGAAGACCAGCAGCTCAGAGGGATGCCTTTGATAAATCATCATTTCAATAATTATCACTGTTGTACAGCTGAATAAGGACTTCTCTTCAAAACTCCGTTTTGAAGGCAAGTCGCCACCTTATTTTTGTAAAAATTGTCAAAATTTTCAGTTCTTCAAATGTTCAAGTGCAACCCTGGTCTCCTTTGCTGAAGCATATCAGAGCTATACTTGCAAAAAATTATCAGAGAAACTCATCATTTCAACCTATTTTATGAAGGAAACCAAAAAGGTCAGAGCCTATTAATTTTGAAAAAATGTCAACAACCAAACATAAGAAAAATGGGTTTACATTGAGCAAAAATCAAAATGGATGCTATATCAAGTGAATTCTCCTCATTTCCAACCCATTACACGTTTTGAGAACAAAGAGTATCATTGGAGAGTGATTTTGCAAGTGTGAGGCAAATTTGTGCGTTGTTGGTCAATTCCAAAGGCGCGCGGCGCATCAGCATAGGCGCGCGGCGCACTTAGAGCGCACGGCGCATCAGGGGTTTTTTCCTGTGCAGATTAACAAAGGCGCGGCGCACTCAGAGCGCGCGGCGCGTTGGGTAAAGCGCGCGGCGCATAGGGTTTGGGACTATAAATTCATCAAGAAGCCGCTTAAATCACCTTCCTTCACACCCAAATTCTCAGCATTTTCATAAAGAAACAAAAGGTCAACAGTCAGCTTTTGGCACACAATTTTATATGAGCAAATATATATATTCCGGCCACCTTGTTTTTAGAGAACATGTCAAACACCGAGTCTGAATATGAGCAGGAATATGAAAGTGACTCTACACCGGAGGTCAATGTGCCACAAAGATATCACAGCGGTGGCAAGAGTGGACAGCATGTTAGGGAGGAGCCTACCTCTTTGGCTCAAATGTAAGCTTGCCCGCTTGCAATGGATTGTTTTCGGCGCCAAGCATGTTACCAATATTGTGAGATGATCTCACAAACCCAGCATCATTGGGAATTGGTCCGTCTATTTGTCCTTAACTTACAGGATGGTCATGTGAACCTTGCCGGAGTGGATTTCACTTTGTCGCCCAACACTATTTCTCAGGCCACCAGAATACCAAATCTGTGGGAGGAATGGAGTAAACGACAGATGCTGGACCGATATTATTATGAGCCATATGTCAAGCCCGCATATATCAGACACTTGAGCACGGCCTTTCCTTTCAAATACCTGAAAGATGAGTTTGCACCATTGATGAAACTCATCATTCGGTATTTCAGTTGTGAGGGCAGATTTTCACGTCTCTATGCCTACCATGTACGTTTGTTGATGCATTTCACACGGGTATGTATGATGAGCATTCCGTTATTCATGTGCCGAAACATAGAGAGGATGATACCCTTAGTACAGAGGAAGCCCCCGGCACATCAGCAGAGGAGTATATATCACTATGCATTGATCAAAATCATAGTGATGCATCAGTTGGCACAGCAAGGTATTGCTTGGGAGGATTTCATCTCCCGTGATTTCTTTTCAGCGCTACAGCCTCCTCCAGAGATCGTCCATGAGGAGAGAGGGCCTTCACAGCAATTCGACATTCATGAGACCGAGCATGTTGATTCTTCAGCATGTGTGACATATTAGAAAGGCCCCAGGGCCTTATTTGCAGCTGCACGACGAGTACTTTCTCCACTCGGGGTGGAAGGGGTCTCGTTGACATCATCACCAGAGCGAGTATTATCTCCACATCATGTGGAAGGGGTCTCGCTTCCATCTACAGCATAGGTACAGAGTCAGGACAGGGGCAAAAGACCCATGGTTGATGAGGGTCCTTCAGAAGTTCAGGATACCAGTATCATTGATGTTGAGGCTAGCTCGCCCAACTCAGAGCTTAAGGAGATTATCCGAGAACAAAAGGCCGAGAATGAGTCACTGCAAAAGAAATTACAGATGGCGAAATGGGTGATCAACTACTTAGAGCAACGCAACAAGCAGTTGGAGGATGAGCATGAACTTTATCAGCTACGCAAGATTCGTGAAGACCGGGAATTGGCTCGTAGGAGACCCGTTGATTTGACACCTATTGATCGGGAATCGATGCTCATCCGGGTTAACACTCACTTGGAAAAGCTATTGGCAAAAGAAAACAGGGACAAGGACATGCTTCGCCACATGAAGACTCACTATTGGGCTCGCATGCATGTTTGCCAAGCGAGAATGAAGGTCCTCAAGAGGCGATTGAGCAAAGTGCTAAAACAAAAGAAAAGGCCCGATCCGCTTCGAGTTTTGGCCGAGGCTTCATTAGTTGAGCATGATACATGATAGAGGGTCTTCACTCCAATTTTGGGCACATTTGGAGAAAATTTTGTCATTTCAAAATTTTTGGCTTGCAAAACAGGTTTTTGGGTTCTATGCGTCGCGCTCAGCACGCGACTCACAAAATGGAGAGGTCCAAATCATAGGTGGCTTACATTTTTGGATTTTTCATGATGAAATACACATGTTCAGAAATTGCCAAGGCATTTCATCAAGTTTTGGGTGATCAAAAGCTCAAAAAAATCATGAAAATCACCTTTTTGCCACTTTTTGCATCAGCAGGTAGTACTTCTGGGAGATTTCACTTTTGGAGGGTCAAATGGAGACAAAACTGGAAAATTCCACTTGTGTTGGAAATTAGACATCCAGACCTTTCCAAAAAGCCCACTTGAGCTCAATTTGGATGACAGGAAGTGCCCCAAAAGCAGCTGCAAAGGCGCGCGGCGCACAGGGCTTTTTGGCCCAATTTTCACTCTTCAGCTCAGAAATTCGCCCAGTTTTGACTTGTGATGGGATTTTTCACCCTCCTTGATGTAATTATTGGATTTTTATGTTTTTGTGACACTTATTTACCTATTCTAGAATATTCATTCATAAAATAGCAAAAATGTAATGAATGAAATGGTTTCCTAGCTTATAGAGGCAAGTTGTTTTGATTGCCTAGATTGTAGTGCTTAGTTTAGAATTGGTTGAAACAGCTCCTAGAATGATGAGCTCGACCCCTAGAGGCAAGG
>APFE031098630.1:0-33118 GCA_000404065.3 Pinus taeda
TGTAACATTGAAAGGAACATAATGAAAAATCAAGATGGTAGTCTCGGTTTTGAGATCCAGTGGGAAATCTCTGTGTATATGTGTTTTATGTGTTATGCTATCGCATTTTTATTTTTCCTGTGATTTAGAATTCGTATGCTAGTAATTTCTATACGGGGTTAAAACCTACACAATTTAGTTCATTCTAATAAAGGAAAATCTCAATAACAACCAAGAAGTAAGAAGAAATGAAAATGTAAGAAGAAGAAATATTTTCCTCCGTAGGATAAATAAAAAAACAATATTTTAATGAGATACAGAAACCTCATTACCCATGCTTGATCTGTAATGAGTAACACTTCACAAGTGAATGTACCCACCAACCAGAATTGAACCAATTTATGAAGTCTTCTAGTTCACCCAATGTGTTGACAAATCTGTTTCCAAATCAGGAAACTCATTTGGTTGCTCGGGACCCTACTTCCTCTAACTCGGTTTTGATGCTTTCTTCCATTAAATCAAAAATTTATGTTATGGTAGCTATCCGTAATAAATATTATGGTAATGTGAATCCCCCAAACGATCAAGCTATTGATCAACCTGCTAATTCGGCTGCATCTTCGTCGGTTCCTTCTCCTCTTATATTTCCTACGAAATCGACTATTAAGTCTCCAAAGGGCATTATTTATAAGTCTATTTCCAACCCTCGCACGAGAGATCTTGAGAATTACAGCATAGTTGAGGACTTGGATCAGTCTCCATCATCTATGTTGTTAAGTTCCCCACTTAATGGAGAAATAATTTATATCCACACCTAATATCTCCCTAAAAAACACTAATTTCGTTTTGCCAAGGGGCTTAGTGAAAATATCAGTATCATTTTCACAAGTATTACAATATTCAAGAAAAAATTATTTAGATTGTATCTTCTCTCTAATAAAATGAAACTTAGCATCAAAATGCTTTTTTCTTGCAAGATACATTGGATTATTTACCAACTTGATCGAGTTTTCGTTGTCAAATTTGATCATTGTAGCCTTGTTTTGTTCCTCTCCAACATCTTGAAGAATTCTCCTCAACCAAATAGCTTCAAAAGTTGTTGCACACAAAGATTTATATTCTACCTCAGTACATGACAATGATATAGTTGGTTTCTTCTTGTTGCTCCATGAAAATATCCTAGATCCAATACTAAAGGAATAATCTATAGTATATCTCCTATCATCCAAATTAGCACACCAATATGAATCTAAGTAACATGTCAGCTCAACATCAAATGAATTAGTATACTTAAGACTAGAATCGATTGTTCCTTTAAGATACTTGAGTACATCTTTCACTGATCTCCAATGAATTTCTAAAGGTCTAGACATAAACTGACTTAAAACACCAACATAGTATGCTATGTCAGGTGTGGTTGTAGCAAGATAATTTAAGCTTCCTACTAGCTATTTATACATTGTACCACCAACCTCCTTTGAGCCATCATCAAAATTAAGTTTCACATTGTGTTGCATTGGAACAAAAGCATCTTTTCACTAATCCATATTAAACTTCTTAAGAAATTCTATGACATACTTACCCTAAGAAATGAAAGTCTAACCAACATCTCTCCAAACATAAATACCTAGATAATAATGTAACTCACCAAGATATTTCATCTCAAATACTTGTTACATCTTCTCCTTAATTCCATCAATTAGTTTAACTGAAATTATTGTAATAATCAAATAATCAACATACAAGGAAATCAATACAATATGCCCCTTTGCATCAAACTTGGTATGCAGATTTGGATCGCTTTGACCCCTCATAAAACCCTGCTAAAGAAAGTAGGAATCTATCTTTTCATACCACGACCTAGGTGCCTACTTCAAACCATACAAAGCTTTACTTAATCTGCACACTAAATGTTGGAGCCCCTTTTTCACAAACCCTTGATGTTGTGTCAAATACACCTCCTCCTTTAAATCACCATTCAAAAAAGTACATTTTACGTCTAATTGGTGAAAGTTCCAATGGAACTTTGTAGCTAATGCAATTAACATTCTAATAGTATTTAATTTAGCTACAGGTGCAATTGTTTCTGCATAGTCAATACTATCTTTTTGTGAGTACCCTTTTTCCACCAATCTAGCTTTATATTTATCTATAATGTCATCTACTTTAAACTTGGGTTTTTATAACCATTTACATCCTATGGGCTCTTTTCTGAAATTTAGCCAATTCCAAGGTTCTTTTTTGATTATAGATTCATATTCTTCCTTCATTTCTTTTACCCGCTCTTCATGTTCATTAGCTTCATTAAAACTCATGGGTTCGATGAAATTCAAAACACTAGTCATGAGGGCATAGCCCTTATACCTTTCAGGTAGATGAATCTACCGAGTTGATATACTTCACACTTCATTCTATTCACCCCTATTCTCTTAGGCTACTTCTCCACCACTAGGTGGGATCTGATTGTTGGTGATGTCCATATAATTGGATTCTTCCTCAAGCTTTTGATGCTCATTGTCTTCTTCTTCTTATTTATTGTCTGCAACTTTAGGGAGTATGTGCCACCTTTCATAGTTGTTGTCCTTGTTGCCTTCATTTGCATGTTCATGGATAATTAAATCTCTACTCGCAAATACTCTATGAGTATATGGATCAAAAAGATAATATGCTTGAAATTCTCAACAATACTCTACAAAAACACATTTGATTCGTTTAGCATTAAGTTTACTTTTGTTCTCCTTCAGAATATGTGCAAAGGCTATACACCGAAACACCCTCAAATGGTGAATTGCTGGTTTGAAACCATATAAGGCTTCGAATGGGGTCTTAAGATGAATATACCTTTTTGGAATTATGTTCTTTGAATAAATAGTAGTACTAATGGCCTCTACCAAAAAAGCATTTGAGAGGTTCTTACCTTTGATCATACTTTGTGCACACTCCACCAACATCCTATTTTTCCTTTTTGCAACATTGTTTTGCTATGGAGTGTAGGGTATTGCAAATTTTTGTAATATTCCATGATCCTTACAATACTTGATGAAGTTCCCCAACAGTTATTCTACCCCTTGATCTGAATGGAGGACATTTATAAACTTCCCTATTTTCTTCTCTACCATGTTTTTAAATTATTTGAAATACTCAAAGACATCATGCTTTTTCCTAAGGAAGTACACCCAAGTGTACCTTGTGAAATCATCAATAAACAATAGAAAATAATAAGCGCCTCCTAGGGATCTAGTTTGTATGGGTCCACAAACATCATATTGCATAAGTTCTAATGTATCTCTTCTTCTCCTACCAAAATTAGAGGAGAAATCATCTCTATGAATTTCTCCTAATGCATAGCCTTCACATGCAGCATACTCATTCTTTAACATATGGAATCCTTCAACCATTCTTTGTTTCTACAACAACAACAAATCAGGATAATTGATATGACCATACCTTTGGTATGAAAGAATTTTTGTTGAAAAAGCTATAGAGGTTAGTGCTTGATGACTCTCGCTAGTGAAGTCAAGTTTGTATAAAACTCCAACTCTAATTACTGAAGGAACACGTTTGTAATGATCCAATAAATCTTTCACTATGCAATTTGTTTTGAAGAATTCAACCTTCAGATTCTGATCTATAATTATGGACATGAAAATCAGATTTTTCTTGATCTCGGGCACATACATAGCATTATGAATGCACCTCACACTGTCATTTCGTAAAGTCACTGGAATATCACCATATCCTTTGATCTTATCTGGACGATCATCTCCAAGATATATTTTTCCACAATTACTTATTTCTTTGAAGTTCTCATACCATTCCTTATTGCACGTCATGTGGATCGAAGCTCTAGAGTCTAAAAACCAAGCATTAACATCACTCGTTTCAGCAAAAAAAAAACATTAGACATAAACAACTTAAGATTTCTGAAATCAAAGTGTAGGCCTTCTCTTGCAAAATGTCTTGAATGTATTTTGTGATTATTGTTCCTAACTTCATCATTTTTCTTCTTATAATAGTCTCTAGCAAGGTGCCCAATTTTACCACTGTTGTCACCTACTACAAAATTTGTTTTTAGCTGTCCAAAGTCTAAAAGAGTAGAGAATTTTACAAGCATATTTGAAGCCATAGAAAGACTCAAAGTCTAAATTGAACCCTCTCCATTAGAAACTGCTCTGAACAAGATTTCCAATGGTATGTAGAAGTCCAAAAATGGACTCCTAGATCAGAAGTTCAGGTCTTCTGAAGTTAAAGGATTAAAGCCTCAAGGAAAAAGGGAACATCGAAGGTATGATATCATAGATCACATATCAGAGATCTAGCAACGTCAAAGATCAGTGATCGCACATCATGAGGCATAGAATATCGGTGATTGAACATCAATGATGCAAAGAGTATCAACGATTGCATATCGATGATTATGCATTGAGGATCCCATGCATCGGAGCAAGCAGATCAGAGCATCAAACAATATCGCAACATCAATGGTCGATAATCAGAACTTCTAAATGTGATAGTCTTTAAAGGTTGAGAAACACAAATTTCTGATATAGTGTAAAACTGCCAAGGAACTCAAAAATAAGTTTAAAAAAAAATTCATTGCAAAATCAAGGGCATACATGCCCTTTTCCCTCTCCTCGAGTAGGACGTGTGGTGGCTTAGTAGTGGCTCCGATAAGGATGAGTGGTGACATGGGATTGGCTCCAATAAGGACATGTGGAAACACGGAAGGGCACATGGTAGTCTGTGTTGGCATTTTGAGGGGACCTAGGGGGGCATAGGGAATTGAGCTATAAATTGTTGAATGTAAATGGACTCGTGATTGGGACTCATTTTTAAGGATTAATGCAACTCTTGGGTGATTCTTATCAAAGAAATGAGCAATATGTTTTCCTCTTTGTATCTCACTTCATGCATGTTTCTCTTCTACTGAAATTGTGTAATGAAGTTTCCAATTTCACTCTCTCATGGTTATGTGTATGTTGTTGAGTTGTAATAGTCCATGTGTTAACTACAGATTTACTTATGTACTTGTAATGTGCACAAATTTACTAATTTTATTAACTGACAAATGTATTCATGATGCATAAAGCTTGGAACTTTAATTAGTGCTCCACTATTTCTTCCATTGCACCTTCTCACTCTAATTCATAATTCTTCTTCAATTTGTTGCTTAGGATTTTGTATTTTATCCAGCCTTATGCATCGAATTCCCTCCTTTCTTTCCTCCTCTTCATTTTACTACAACGCCAATATTAAAGCTTCCTATTATTGTATGTCGACCACCACAAGCAGACATTTATCTTTGATATTAGCCACATTCACCCCCCGAGTATTTGGATCCATGTATTTGCATGAGTTTACCTTGATGAAGGACTATTGAACCAAGCCCCCTGCATCAAAAAAAATTTCCAACTAGGTGACAATTGGAGCAGCAGAAAACCCCACTGATAATATTCAAAAGCACTCCTCTCTTAAGATGTCTTAGGAACTAGTCTCCAATCAACCCAGTGGTTGTCTCTAGGAGGATTATATACCTCCTAAAGCACTTTTGTGACAAGTGACAGAAAAATATACAACATCGTTTTGGTGTCGTTTCCGAGGAACGAATTTGAAATAATTCTCCCTGGGTACAAAAAATCTTTACATTCCCTCTGTCAGGTGAGCAAGGGAAATGTGGGTTGAAGATCTCTCACCTTGGCGACTCCACTATCTCAATTTTATTATAAACAACTTGGTGACTCCATCGTTGAATCTTACTATAAACACCCTGGCGAATCCACTATCTATATCTTTATTTGAGAATCCTAGCTTTCAAGAGGCCTCGGACTCGCTGTGATGTTGAACCATGGAAAAATTCCCCTAGGTTTGAACTTGAGATGTCTCACCTAGAGAGGTTCTCAAAATGGACCTTCCTGCATTCCTGACCAACAAATATGCACCACTAGATTTTTCTTCTATTGCTAGTTATCCCAATCATGTCCCTTCATTTCATGAATGGAATACCTATTTTCCTAGATTTAGTGGAAACACAAATA
The DNA here is from genome assembly GCA_000404065.3 of Pinus taeda. Lineage (NCBI taxonomy): Eukaryota > Viridiplantae > Streptophyta > Pinopsida > Pinales > Pinaceae > Pinus > Pinus taeda. Next base: position 6,015 of record APFE031098630.1, read on the forward strand.
AAAGGCCAGACTAGCACCTCAAGGATTTTCATGAATGGATGGAACAATAGGGTATTGTTTTTTAAGATGCACAAATGAAATTTCTCATGTACTCTTTAGAAGAAGGTTTTAGATTTTTGTAAATAACAATACCTTATGGAAACATATCTTCCTTAAAGACTTTACACATAATATTCAATCGTTATTGAAAAATATTATATCCATCCGATGCTCTATTTCAAGATTGTTGTGCATATTTTAATGTTCAAAATATTTCAGAGGTTAATGATCCTTCTAAGAATGTTTGTGGGGCTCCACTCCAAGAAGACATATACTAGAATCAAGAAGCATCACCCATTGATTAAGAGAGAGAAGAAAGAGACATCATCGAGCTGCAAACAAATCCTCAAAGATATTATTTTTTCGTATTTGATGATTCTCCTTCTTATGATGTTTATAAATCCAATGGGGAGTTGAGTGATGCAAGAATACAATAGTCCCAAATATGTGAAGCTGCTCAGAAAGAGGAAGCCCACCAGGAGGTTAATAAAGAGGCTCCATTTTACAATTCACATCCTTCACCTGAAGAACAAGTTCAAGAACCTCCTTTGATCTATGATACATATGATTCAAAGGAGGATGTGATTGTTGCATATGTTCAAAGGGAGTTTCTTACCAACACGTTGGGATAAGGCTTCCAACAATAAATTCTTTAAGAGGAGCCCAAAGTTGAAGAGCCAAACAATGTATGTGGCTCCTTGTTGCATACACATTAGTCCCTAAAAAATTTTCAAGAAAGGGAAGACAAGCCCTTTCATCTCTTCTCCATGAGGATGTGTGGAAAATTAGGAGTGGCTCCAATAAGGATGTGTGGTGGCACCAGATTAGCTCCAATAAGGACATGTAACAGCAGATGTCAGCATGATGTGGCAGAACTGAATTTGCTCTGATAAGGATACATGGCAGTCGACGTCAGCATGACGTGGGTTACGGAAGGACACATGGAAGTCTTTGTTGGCATTTTGAGGGCGCCTATCAGGGCATACCCAAGTGACATGTGTCACCAGTCAGGAAGGGCCATGTGGCAATGATGGCATCACATTGACAATCACATATCATAGGTTGATGGATATCAACACTTTACACCAGTGGACACATGAAAAAGTGTCAATAAGGGGGCTTTGATATAAGGGATGGCACATAGTCGCAAGAAGAACAAAGAACCAAAGGCACAGGGCTACGGTAAAGCACATAAGGCTATCGGTGATCAGAGAAATTGAAATATTGCGACTCCAAAGTAGCAACCCTGATTACAAGCCGTCAAATTGGGGGCTCTAATTTTTGCCTAACCGTATGGTTAAAAGAAGAAGTTAAAAGACCACCAGAGTTAAGCTATTTACAAAGGAAAAAGACGCCCGCACAGGAACAAAAGGCCCTAGCCCCTTAAGGCCAATCCTTCTATCACGACCCTTGGTCCTATGGAGGAGAATGTTGAAATGGGCTAAACAAAATGGGGCCAAGGAGCATTGCATCTCGCTATTTTGTAACGCCTTTTAGAGTAAAAGTCTCGATGAAGAAAAAACTTAAACATAACAATATGGCTATATTACGGGGAATATAACACTCCGATACTGAAAGTCTGGGAGTTATGTGATGGATTATTCGGCAGCTGTGATTCCATGACATTACCAAGGCAACCACAGTCAATCACTCCCAGCTCTAGAAAGTGGTAATTCAAGCTGTTAAAGACGAAAGTGTCTGGAACTGACTGAATAGCAAGGGAGGAACATCAACACAGAGATGTGGCCGGATCATAGGTCATCACAGCGATGGCAGGGAGATATTTTCTTCATCCATCATTATGTTTTCCTTATTTCCTTTTACTATGTAATTTCTGTATTTTCAGGAATGGAATCAAATCTGAATGTAATGATTTCGGGCAACAACCATCACACACCAAGAGAGCTAGTCAATGACACAGATGGAGTTTAGGCTAAGATATTTTCATAATTGTTTTACAAAGCTCTCCCCTTCCTTATAAAAAGGAGGAAGGAAAACTTAATAGGGGTTCCAGAATCCTACACCTAAGAGGCCAAAATTCTATGGTTCCATTTTGGTTCTATTTTCCTATTCATGAGGCACTTGAGCTATACATTTCCGAATATAAAAAGACGGGTGATTGGGACTCATTTTGAAGGATTAATAAAACTCGTTGGTGATTCTTGTCAGAGCAATGAGTAGTATGTTTTCCTCTTTGTATCTCACTTCATGCATGTTTCTCTTCTACTGAAATTGTGTAATGAAGTTGTTGGTTTCACTCTCTCGTGGTTATATGTATGTTGTTGAGTAGTAATAGTCCCTGTGTTAACTACAAATTTACTTATGTATCTATAATGTGTACAGATTTACTAATGTTATTTGGTTACAAGTATATTCATGATGCATAGATTTTGGGACCTTAATTAGTGCTCCATTATTTATGCCATGTCAAATCCTCACTCTTTCATACTTTTGTTGGAGCTTGTTGCTTAGGATTTTGTATTGTATCTCGGCCCTATGCATCGAATTCCCTCCTTTATTTCCTCCTCTTTATTTTACTACAATGCCAATATTAAAGCTACATATTATTGTGTGTCAGCCAACAAAACCAGACATTTCTCTTCAAGATTAGCCACATTCACCCCTTGAATATTTAGATCCATGTATTTGCTTGATTTTACCTTGATGAAGGACTATTTAACAAAGCCCCTTGAATCATAATATTTTTCCAAGTATGTGACAATTGGAGTGCAACAGAAAGGCCTATTGATAATATTCAAAAGCACTCCTCTCTTAAGATGTCCTAGGCACTGGTCTCTAATAAACCCAGAGGTTGTCTTTAGGAGGCTTCTATATCTCCCGAAGCACTTGTGTGATAAGTGATAGTTAAAGGTACAACAACCACAATAAAAACATTTCAATCCAGAATCATTACTGACAAATGAGATACCTTGATTTGATTTTGGAAATGGTCTTTTGTGAGATGAAATTCCACCTATACTTCCTCCTCCTTGTTTCCTTTTGAAGAACTTCTTCTTCACCATAAGTCCCAAGTCTAGATTCTAAGGCTTCAAATTATTGTGCCTCTCTTCTTCCTGCATCAGTATACCAATCAATTCCTCAAATTTTGGTGCTTTCTCCCTTACTACAAGGCCTGTATATACTCCTTTGACATTCCATTTAAAGTGATTGTCACAAGATAAGTACTATAAATTGATTCTCCTATGTCTCCCATATTATCTTTCAATTCTTTAATTCTTGAAACAAAAGCACTAACCGATTCATTTTTCTCCATTTTAATATATAGGATCTTACTTTTCAGAAATAGGACTCAATTTATATTTTTATTCTCATGCAAATCTTTAAGTATAGTCTAGGTTTCACTGGAAGTTTTACACTGACAAATGTGAGGGATCATATTAACTTTAATAGACATCCTTATTAATACCTTTTCTTTGTTCTGCCGGTTCAACAAGTGTTAAATCGATGCAGTTGTAGCACCTGTAGTAGGTTTTTCTTCGTCCCCCTTTATGATAGTCCAAGTGCCTAGACTTCTAACAATGTTTGCAACTTAAATTTCCAATTAACATAATTTGATCCGTCCAACTTATTTTCCTCATTAAGATAGGTTTATGTCAGTGGATTCGACATCTTGATAGAGAATTCCAATATTCAATAACACCTTGCTTCTCACTTCACAAGCACCACCAATTGCTCTAAATATATATTTTCAAAACAAATCTAGAGAGAGGCTTTACAAAAAAAAATCTTCTCTCAATAACTTCGAACAAAGTGGAGCTCAACTAAAAATGAGGTTTCTTAAAAAAAATCCACACACGAAAAACCATAATGTGTATCTTTCAAAACATAGACCCTTCATTATTTTTAAACTCACAATGTGCGTATTAAAATCATACACTGATCAACTCTCCATAGTCAACTAATGGTTAGTGCACCTTCCAACTCTATTTAACAATGTTGCAATGCAACAAATTGGAGTTTATTAAGTTTACGATGCTCGGCTCACCTTGTCACAAAAGTCGTATGCGCTGATCACACACATATTTTTATATTAAGTGGAATTTTCTCTCTTCCTGCAGCAGGTACCACTAATAGAGCAACACTTCCTTTGACAATGACCTCTCCAAGCTCCAACACTTCTATTAGCTCCATCACTTTTGTTGATCATCAACTCTCTAAGCTCAATCACAACTTCCACGTTTGGTTCTTGATCGTCTCCTTATGCCACAATCTCCTCTGATTCACAGGCAGTGATTCAAGGCCAGGGAGGGCACTCTTTAGGTGCAATCACCTAACAATGTGACTTCTCTCACACAATGTTGATCTATTCAGTGTTCTGCGAATCAGAGATATTATTGTTGTGATCGTCCTCGGCACAACAGGGGCATAATCCACAGTCTAGGTCGCAACATCTCAAAGTCACGACACCAAGTTTGATTTACAATGGATGGTTAGAAGGTGCTAACCAAAAATCGTTGTCATGAACGCAGGAATCAACAATTATATCCTTCTTCTCACTAATACACAACTCTACTACGCATGGCTATTTTCCATAGGGCATTCATTTCAACTCTACAACATTGTCTACTCGATGAACCCAAGTTGGGGTTTTCCTTCTTGGATCAATAACGCAACCCTCTAGATAATGCCTTTTCTTCCAACACACACACAAATAATAAACCCAATAAATTTCTCCCCAAGTCTCCCATCATATGGATAAAATTCCAAAGGGAATAGACATGAAGGGTGCATGCAAACACATGTATCAATGGTGCTAATATCGTCCCTCGACACAATGATTCTAATTACGATGGAAGGATTCTTTCACGTCCAACCTCAGATGGTCTATCATCAAACTTCTCACAGGTGGCTTCACTGATTCTTCCACAAATATTTACACTATTGATCCTTCATGATAATTAATGGGCAACCCTTACTTGACAGACTGCACACACACCTCTGATCCCTTGCACTAATACAACTTAAAATCGAAGACAAAACTAATTAAATGAAACTTTGCAGTCATTAAGTGAGGACAACACTGACTTTCATTAATGAAACAATCAAACATACACAAATATAAACAAAATGTCATAGCGCTGACTTTCATTAATAAAACAATCAAACATAAACAAATATAAACAAAATGTCATAGCACTTAATTTCATTAATGAAACAATAAAACATACACAAATATAAACAAAATGTCACAACACTAACATTCATTAATAAAACAATCAAACATACACAAATATAAACAATTACATTATGTTAAAGAGATCACAACAGTCTCCTAGAAAATAAGATATAAGTCTAATCTATGACACAATCCAAATAATAAAACAACCTTTTTCCATTATTCTCAAGTATTCCACAAGTTGGTTCTCGATAATTATACAAATTTCTCGAACAAATGGATCTCTTACACAATACTACATCAAAATCGAAGATATCAACTCTATCATTCGATCATTCTCGACATGGTAAATTGTTGACCCAACCAATTTGCTAACCCCTTAGACATGTCGATATTTCACTAAAATATTTAGACGGGTGTTAAACCCTTTTAGGAAATCTTAAAGGTTTTACTAATGTTTTGAAGCGTTTTATTGTTATTTGGATTTTAGACTTAAAAGGTATTTAAATCCATAGAGTTGATCCTTTTAGGTATGAAAGGTCTTTGCTCTTAATTTCGTTGGGCAGTTATTACTTATTAGTTTTAGCCTAACTATTGTTTTATAGTAAACTCTGACTTGCAACAAGTTAAAGAGGCGTTTCAACATAAGAGCCATATGGTTTCTTCGATTTAATTGTGTGTTTATTTGTTTGGGTTTCTTCTATGATTTATATATAATCAGACTGGGCAGTTATTACTTATTAGTTTTAGCCTAACTATTGTTTTATAGTAAACTCTGACTTGCAACAAGTTAAAGAGGCGTTTCAACATAAGAGCCATATGGTTTCTTTGATTTAATTGTGTGTTTATTTGTTTGGGTTTCTTCTATGATTTATATATAATCAGGCTAGCGGTATAGCCGGAATCTTTTTCAATCTTTTCTTTGGAGTTGTTCTGGAGGAGGAGAGATGAGACAGCTTACAATAAGTCTAAATGTAGATATACATTATTGAAACGTTGAATTTCTTTCAAACTTGTTTTTCTTATTTGTTTTGACACCGTAATTAACTGAAACAAGATGAAATGAAGTTCTACAATGATGAATAAGATGGCAATAGAAGGTTAGGAATTTAGGATTGTTTTGGTTTATTTGAGCGATGATTTGAATATCTGTAAGGTTTTGTTTCCATCTTATAAATGCTTTGTAGGGGAGAAAATTCTATATCTATCTCAAAGGGCGTGTTTGTGTGTCATAAATATTTTGCAGTAGAGAGGACAAAGGATAAACTGACATCTTGGAGCAAGAAGTAGACCTCAAGTCTTTGTTTACATTTTTCGTTGGTGAAATTAGTGTTAAGAGGGTGTGAGATGAGATAATAATGGTGAAAGTGGAGAGGTTTTCTTTTATTAGTCCCTGCCCCTTCGGGGCTAGCAGGGACTATAGTAATCGATTTTAGTCCCTAGCATTACTTTGACACGATAATAAAGAAATGTATTTTAACTTAAACCAAAGTTTCTTGAAATGACACACTAACCAATACAAATTTTTTTATTTTCTTATGCTTTTAACCAATCAACGAAATCTTCTTCTTATTTGGCCTCAAAACGAGGTATACAGGCTCAAAAGTTAGGAAAAAGTTGGGAGAAGTACAAGTAATTAGAACAACCTGACAGCTTCATGAAGTAATGCTATCTTTGCCTTAGCATTAATCTGCAATATTTAACGTTAAGAAAATGTATGGCGTATAAGTTGAAATTCACATTACAGTATGGGGACACGTCATCTGTCCTATGTCAAACCATGGCTGCCCTTCCGTGTCAAACAATCCCTCTCGTGCCGTGTCAAAATTGTAGTTTGCATGAGAGAAACTGACTTTACTTGCCTGCCTTAAAATGAAAGCAAAGCATCTTGCTTGCCTTAACATTTTTGGTCTCTCTCCGATCTGTTTGTTATTGCTAGCCAAAGGTGGAGGGTCTATTCTGTAAGATCAATATCATTGAAAATTAAAAGGAATCATGTGTCATACCTCTGTTGTTGGATGCCATTCCTCGATTGGCTGTATATTGTGTCAGGCTTCTGTCTGAGTCAAGATCGAACCTCTTTCTCCTCTGAGAGGCTTCAACCAAAAAGACATATACAATAGTAGTGCGAGGAAGAGCGGAATAAGCTGGAATGCTCTTGTCCCCTCGACCTTCAGTTATTGTTTGGCTTGGCCATAGGTGGGACTTTAGAAGCTTGTCGGGGTCATGAGCAGGTCAATCACCAGCGGTAGGATGAAGCAGCAGTAGCAGCATTGAACCCAGCCCAGAATGTTCTGGAGAAGGTGAAAGCCAAAGAACAGAAGAGCTCCCGAGCTGAAATGCTTTGCTAGAACAGTCGATAAAGGAAGGTCCAAGAATTAGCACATAAATTTGTATATGTTTTATACAGCCAAACCATAGATGCTCTATCACGTCAGCGATCTGAATTCATTACTCCTTTCCATATATTTTAAAAAAAAAACCAGCTAATTTCTAAATTTTTCGCCTTCCAACATCATAATTTGAAATTCATGCATATGTGAACTATTTCTAGATCAATAATCAAATTATAGTCTTCTTGAAATTGGAAGGTAATTTTTCTATCGAAGACTAACATTTTCTTGAATGCTTTGCACTTTTGCAAAACTTGTCATGCAGGTCTATATGAGATCAATCCACTCTTGTACTATTTCTTAACACAAGAAAAAAACCATGTGGCTGAGTCAATAAAATGCAATCAGTAGTCCATGTTACAAGTTTCAATAGTATACATCACTTAACAAGCCTTATATAGGCCATATGTTCCTAAGCCAAAAAATTTATAACATACTGTGCATTACAAGTTGGAAAACTTTAGATAGAACGCTGACAGCCAAAGCAACTATTATTCAAAAGGAATCAAGAACTTTTTTAGTCAAATGGATATTGTATGTCGTTGTTAACAGGTGATTCCATAGCAGACTCCAACTGCAATAATATGCTTACAACATAGTCATTTCAAGTTATTTTTATGTTTTACTTGGAACTCCCAAATACTAAAAACAAAAATGAAAATTACTGATACTTTTGTGCAATCCCACTTCAAACCAGAAAAATTATTGGACTAGGGCGCTGGAAGGGGATGGCATTTCACGGAAAATTTGCTGATCAAATTCAAAAAATTTCTATGTGGAAATTCCAATCTCAATATTTTGCATTAAAATGATTGAAACACGGCTTTACAACAAGTTACATTCTTAACTCCGAGCCACAACAATTTTGTTCGAAAATGGGAATGCTCAAACAAGAAGATTAAAGGGCTTTTTCTTGAACGAACCTAGGTAGTCGATTGTGAGCTGGCCGTTGCAGAATCTGCCTGTTGGTAAGTGTGTATCAAAATCTACTTATCTTTTCTTCCCTTCTCTGTGCATTACTATTGTCGAGATCGCCGGAGCAGAGAGCAATGGCAGTTGTTTCTGGAACATTTGATTCTTGAGCAGGTCCTGCAGATTGAAGCCATGACGTGGGATCAAGAGCGCCCTGTAGCATAGGAATATAAAGAATGCAGGATGCAAGAGCGAAGCTGGCGAAGAACAGCCTGAGCGATATGAAGCTTAGACAAGAGGATTGCCTCGTCGTCCCGATGCTGCAAGGACACGTGAAGTGCATGCAATCTCCACGTTAGAACACTCGTTGCTCCCAGACGCTCAGCTGAACTGGAACCTCGTCTGGATAATAGTGGGCTGACGTGGAACATTTAAATTAAAAAATTATACTTTAGATAGCCAGATATGAAAAATCTTGCGGTTTTCACTGCGTCAACTGTTCGGGGGAAATGCTTATGAAACTAATTAATTACAAAACCAGAAACATTATGTATATTGAGTTTAGTTCAAAGAAAAGAGGTGTCAACGGTCAACTTATGCAAAGCCAATTTTTTTAACACCAAACCAAAGGTGTCAACGGTCAACCTATGCAAAGCCAATTTTTTTAACACCAAAATTTACTTTACCGGAATAATCCGCGCAGAATTGCACAAGGTTCATTTCGATCATGAGTCATTGTCCACTAATTACTGAATTGTAGTTAACATGAAAATTGTCTAATTAACGTGAAAATCTTTGGGAAACTATGCAACGGTAATCATCATGTGTCTTCTTACCAGAATTTTTACACTTCTGCAGACCCAACTGAGAAAATCCAGGTTATCCCATTAACTACTGTTATTGAAAAACTGAACATAACTTTTCCAGGAAACTTGATAAGCTGCATCAGTCCACTGTCATTAATAATTATTCTCGATATACATATTCTAAGCTAAGAAGCTGTGAAAATAATACTTATTCAATGCTATGCCATAATATTTCAACCGCCAGTGGGAGTAAACAAATATTTCTATCTTTGGAGTAATACTTCCGACATCTATTTTAATGTACCTAACTGTTAATACTAAAAATTCGAGAGCCATTATGGTGGAATGTTCTAGTTTAATTACTTTAACACGACCTACGATAACCGAAAAGTTACTGTCTCTATATTTAGTAAATTCGAATTTCCAATAAGTAAATTCGAATTTACTATTGGAAGCACTACGAATCAATAAGCCCTTGAATTTACTATTTACCAAAATTGACTTTAAAAGTTCAGTTGTGTTCTCTAATTGAAATTTTCATTAACATAACCAGGTTTGGCAATCTGCAAGTTGTTCAAGCTATTGCGCTATCTTCTATGATAGTTTTATTCAAGCCCTGGGTAGGGACTAGCTGCCCTGAAACTTCTCTTGTTTATTTATTATTCATTTTGTGTGAATTCCCCATAGGTAACTCGTAAAGGGTGGCTATTACAGCCTGACCACCTCATTCTTTCATCTCTCCATTTAGGTAAAACAACTAATTCAGTAGAAAATGGGTTAATCTACTTAAACATTTGGCTAATAGGTCGTAAAATAATTATTTAGAAATTTGTCTCAACAAAATTCACTAAATACAATTTCAAATATGGTTCCTAATTGTGTCATTTCATGTTCAAGGGTTAGCCTTACTTTACAATAGTTTTTGCCCATGTTTAGGTTGTTCGGTGGTTTATATTTTTAAGTTTTTTTTCACCTTTCTAACGGTTTTTTAATTTTTTTCTAGGATGTAGAGCATAACTCAATATTGATGGGTACATAGTTACAAGGAAATTCATAAGAATGGAGATCTCGTAAAAGATTTGGCCTAGTTTCATCTCGTAGATTACTTATAGTGTATATTTTAGGAAATTCATAAGAATGGAGATCTTGTAAATGATTTCGTCTAGTCTCAACCGGTAGAATACTCAGTATGTATATTCTAGAATGGCATGTCATATAATTGTAGTTAGGGTATATTTTATAATGTTGTAGTGTGGTCATTTTCTCGTAGTGTGTTGATCATTTGCTCGTCTTCCAGACTTGAAATAAATTTTTGTTTCCCGTAAACAATTTCTCCCACGTAGATTAATGAAAGTTGAGATGCAATAATAGTTGAAAGAGAGTTTCTAGATAATGGAGAGGTCGACACCCACAAATTTGCATACAACCTAAAATGAAGAGCATGAAAAATGCAAAAACGTCATCAAATTTTCAATTGATGGGTAGAGAGGATTTCAAATTCTAGGCCTAGTTGCATATATTCTTCCCAAGAATTGAGGAGTAAGTGCTCACAGTAACATTTGTTGAATCATACATACATAATTTAAAACATGTACTTATTGAATTAATCTAGTTTTTGAATTATGTGCTTTTTGAAATTGATTTTGTGATGATTTAAACTAAGAAATACATGATTATTTATATATGCATTTTATAATAATAATTAAATTTTAAATTCATTAATTTTTTTTGGTAGAAAAAAAAAAAAAACAAACAAACAAACAAACTCATTTCCATAAAGTGATATGATTATTTAAAATTATGTAAATTCAAACTTACAACTTTTATAACAAAATTCATATTCTTTCTCTAATAATCTTTATCCTAATTAAAATTATAAATTATAAAATCATTTATTTTTCCAATTTACTTATGCACTATCCTATCACATAACCAATGACCCAACCTCCTTCGAAGACTGAATTCTCCACGATGCTCTAAGAACCACGACCAAAGTGATGAGGTTGGGATCCACCTAATAGGCTCACGCTTTAATACACCCATTAATACGATCAAGGCGGAACTTAAAGAGAGACTCAAACTCGGGCTTTGTCAATTAGTGGTTAGTCCACACATCAATGCCCCATCTTAAATGTTACATCTATTTATATATATAAATAACTTGCTTCGTGTTTTAGAGCCTAGATTTGCCTCAGGCTGAAAAGGCAAGGTTCTAGGTCAACATCCAACCACGCTCAGCCTCGTAGCTAGCCCTACGAGGACAGGAGAGGGCTCTCTCCGGGTCAATCCCGACGAAGATAATCGATGAGGCTCGAGATGACTAAAACAAAAGCTAATTTTAGGCTAGTTATGCAGTACAAAGGTTTGATTTAATTTTTTAGGATTTTTTGTGTTGAAACAGGGAAAGGCAAATTTGGGCTTGGGGATTGAGGCCCAATTTTTGCAGAGGTCTATTTGGGGCAGGGTAGGTGATCGTCTTGATGCTTTTAAAGGGAATGAATGGGTAGAACAGACTGGTGAGGAGATAAGGGGAGCAAGAAGCTTTCAAGGATTCTCCTTAAACAGATGAAAACATGGAAAATCAAACAAGCTTAAAGGCAAAGCATAACAATCTATGGATTCTACCTTATCACTTCCTTTGTTCAATTGCAGAAGATGAGAGTAAGGAAATTGATACACATAACAAGTTACAATTATTGAAAGAATCACACCATCAAAACATAAAGCCACATGGATCCCAAACAGTGCTGCAAAACCCTGGTCTTTCCTTAGACAAAAATGCAAAGAAAAATATGTACAATAGTATGCCAAAGCAATCCCAAGTGTCCAACCCTGAAAATGACTTAGGAAATACATGATATAGACTAGCCCAACCCATTCCCATGCCTCTAGGGGTCGAGCTCATCATTCTAGGAGCTGTTTCAACCAATTATAGACCAAGCACTGAAATCTAGGCAATCAAAACAACTTGCCTCTATATGTTAGGAAACTGATTCATGCACTAAATTTTCACTTGTTAGTGAATGAATCATCTACAACAAGTAAATAAGTGCCAAAATTACATCATGTTTACCCAATTACATCAAGATAGATCAAAAATTACCTCAGGAAGAAAAACTAGTCAAACTAGCCGAATTTATGAGCTGGAAGGTGAAAAATTGGGTAAAAATCCTTTGTGCGTCGCGCCAAAATCTCTGTGCGTCTCACCACTTTGACGCTGATTTTGAGGCACTTTATGAAGTCCAAATTGAGCCCAAGTGTGCTTGTTGAAAAGCCCTACCTGTCTACTTTCCAACCCAAATGGAATTTTCCAATTTGGTGTCCATTTGCCCCTCCAAAAGTGCATTCTCCCAAGACTGCTTCATGTGTGTCAAAATAGGGGCAGTGAGGTCATTTTTTGAATGTTTTTTGACCTTTTGGGGACCCAGAACTTGATGAAATCCTTAGGTAATCCATGAGCATACATAACTTTCCATAACAAACCTAGAAATATAAACTTTTTTCTATTTGAAGCTCCCTAGGAGAAGCGTGCGCCACATGGCGCGACGCACAAGGAGAAAAAGCCAGTTTTTTGCCCCAAAAATTTCAAAATACAAAAATGTGCTCCAAATTCCTTGAAATTTGGGTTGTACCTTATTCATCACATGTCATGCTGGGTCAAAGATGCCTCGGCCAAGATTCGAAGCCGATCTTTCTCTTTTTGCCTCTTTTGTCTTTTTGTCGCCTTCCTCAATTTCGCCTTTAGGCTCTTGATCCGAGCCTTGGAACTCATATTGCGTGCCCTGTAATGGACGACCATATGCCTCAATAATGCATTGTCCTTGTTGACCTTTTCCAGTAGTCTCTCCAAGTGGATGTTGATTCTCTCGAGCCAAGACTCACGGTCATCATCAATCACTTGCTCCACTGAAGTGAGCTCAATCCTCCTCTGTTGGGCATCTTGGCGATTCTCACGGATGTTTTGCAACTCCATGATCTATTGCTGGTCTTCAAGTTGTTTGTTCCTCTTCTCTAAGTATTTGAAGATCCACTTAGATCTCTCCAATTTGAGGGATAAGGCATTGATCTCTATCTGTTGCTCCTGAATGACCTCTCTAAAATGTGCACTTTGCGGGCCCCTATCGGTATCGTCATCCTAAATGAGAATGAATTCAATCTCTTGCCCACCTGAAGGCCCCTCCTCCTGCATTGGCCTCTTGCCTCAGTCTTGTACCTACACTTGTGCTACTGATGATGGCAACGAGACCCCTTCCACCCCAGGTGGAGATAGTACTCGTCGCGCTGCTGCAAACAATCCCCTCATGCCTCTCTGATAAGTGACATATGTTAGCACAATGGTAGTCTCTACCTCCTGACCTCCATGCTGTTGTGAAGGTTCACCCAGATCATGAACCACCTCCTGATGAGCCGCTGAAGCTGTGAAAAACTCACGGGAGATACCCTGCAGGCCAAGCTGATGTACAACAATGATCTTGATGAGTGCATAATGATAAATGTTGTTGTGTTGTTGTGAATCTTCCTCTGCACAAGAGTGGTCATCCTCTTGATGTTTTGGTACATAAAATATGGAATGTTCATGAATTTCACTTTTGTGAAATGCATCAATAGCCTGATATGGTATGCATAAACGTGTGAGAAGCGACCTTCACAACTGAAGTATCTAATGATGACTCTCATCAACGGCGCATAAGATTCCTTCAGAAACTGAAATGGGAATACTCTCCTGAGCTGCCTCAAATAGCTAGGCCTGATGTAAGGTTCATAATATGATCTATCCAGCTGCTGCCCTTTGTTCCACTCTTCCCTTATGTTCGATATCCCGGTGGCCTGAGAGATGGTCTCTGGTGTCAAGGTAAAGTCTACTCCAGCAAGAGTAACATGATTATCATGCAAATGTAAAACAAACAACCGAACTAACTCTTGATGATGCTGGATTTGAGCGATCATCTCACAATATTGAAAGCATGACATTTGCTGAAAGCATGTCATCGCAAGTGGGCAGACCTGCAATTGAGTTAAGGAAGTAGGCTCTTCTCTGACATGTCTGCCACCCTTTCGCGGCCTTCTTGACACATTAAGCTCAGTGGATGAGTCACTTTGAGTTTCTGCTTCATATTCAGATGAATGACCAGACGACATCACTGCTGATATACAAACTGCCTTTAATGACTGCTGATGTATGAAACTACTGCTAATATGTGTTGAAATCTGCCACCAAGGGAAAATGTAACCAACGAGTGTTAGGAAAGGGAATGATATGAAGGGATGAGGGACTTATGGGGAGGAATTATGTTTAGGGACATGTAGGAGGGTTTGGGAAATGCATATGACGTAGGGTTTGGGTTTTTACATTTGACAATAGGTAGAAGGGAATTTGGCATAGGGATTTAATAATTTTCATGGGATAGGGGGCAATAGGATTGGGGAACAAATGGAGTCAAGGGGAGAAGAAAATGATGGAAAAGGATATACTTGGTGGCAAACAATTTTCCAAACCCTAACAGCAATTGGCTTTATGACTTTGAGAGGTAAGGTTTGAGAGTTTTTATTGCAACCTTTAGGAGCCATAAATCATCTTTATACAAGCATGAAATGGATGAAACATTGAGATAGCAGCCCTACCTGGCAAATCCAAAAGTTTTGATGGAAATTCGGGCAATTTGGTGTGCGTGCCGCACCAAGAACCCAGTGCGCCACGTGCTTCTGGTGCGCCACGACAGTGAAAATTTTCACTGTGATGCTGCCCTCTGTGCGCCGCGCAGCTTGTGTGCACCGCGACCTCCTCTAGTGTGCCGCACTGCTTTTCAAATAGTGGTTTGGCTCTTCAAATAAAAAAATTCTCCTCCACACCTCCACTTGACCTCCTTTGACCCCTTAACACAACAAAATGTGTTTCAAATGATGAACAAGACTCAATGAGTTGATTTTGATGAAACCGAGATGAATTTCTGTGTGGGAGTTCCTGTGGGCCGCACACAAACCCAGTGCACCACGTCATGTGGGTGCGCCGCACCTTTGAAAAACACACTGTGTGTTGCAGCTCTCTGCGCCATGCCTCCTCTTGTGTGTGCCGCGACTGCCCAACTTCAACTAATTCCACCCAAATCGTGCGCTGGCTCACCAAATTCGCCTTGAATTCTTCCCTCTTGGTGTTTGGCATTCAAAATGACTTTGAACCTCTTGGAGAACTTGTTATAAATACATGGGAGACATGGTTTTGATTTTTGGTTCTCCAAAACCCATTTTCTAATGTTTTATTTGTGGCACTTTTCACAATTTAAGGTAACTCTGTATTCACATTTCCTTTTGAATTTTTGGACTAAAATGATAGAATTTTTGGTAAATTTTTGTAGGGGTAGCTGACATAGAATTTGGCTCAGGAGACCAGGGCTGCGCCTGGAGAACTAAGTAACCGAAGAACTTTTGGAAAATATTACAAAAACACAAATTATTGACTTTTCTTCAAAACAGAGTTTTGAAGAACAGTCGTATTCCATCAATGTGACAATGAAACTTGCAAAGCAAAACATGTGTAGAGCCTCCCTCTGGCCTGCTGACCTTATGGACACTTTAATGACTCAACTTGTGTAACCCTAGACCTATGATGTATATGACTCTTTACCTATTAAAAGATGACACATTGGCTGTCATGGACTCTAATAAACATTGAAGAAAAGACCTAAGCCAGCAGGTACAAGACATGAGGGGAATGAAAATGTAAGGCCCTTTCGTCAGGTTATGGCATGCTCCTAAATGGAATGCAAGTGAATGAGCAGAATGGGACACCTAAAATGACATGCAAGAAAGAGTTTTGATCTCTAACGAAGGGCTGAACAAACCGACTCTAACATCGTGTATAAGTAATTGGTCAAGCAAGTGTAGGGTGGTGTGGCGGATTTGGCTTTCATCCTACCCAGGTTCGAATAGCATCTCATGCTATGACACATTCGTCTATAACATAATCATTAATCTTGTTTGCATAGTTTATTAAGAGTCTTAGTTCAATTTGTTATATATTTGATAATTTTATAACATAGTTACCTATCTTGATTGCTTCGTTTATTAAGAGTCTTAGTTCAATTTGGTATATATTTGACAATTTTATTTGTTTCTAGTGCTTGTTTGGTTTTTTTAACAATGAAATATTTTTACGTTAAGATATTACTTATATTATTTTAATGATATATTTATTGTAAAATATGGTTATACTACCAATTTGGTGTCAATTTTACATGTTATTATCTTTTTTTTTTTAATTTTCTTAATTATTGATTATTATTATAATTTTGTGGCATATTATATTTAGTATAGAAATTGACTAGTAGCTATTAACTATTTTGTTATAGATGTGTATATTTATGTTGAAATATTATTTTTATATGTTGAATTATATAAGTTTCTCAATAAATAAAAGGATCTAGGGATTTCTAGCTAAATAGCTCACATAGCACAATACTTACTGAGGTTTTACAAATGGGGTAGCAAGTTAAGTGGGTTTGAGTATCAAGAAAGCTTCAAAGTTAAGTGCACTTGAGCCAAAGGAGTATTGAAATGGTTTCTCTACGAGGAAGTCCTAGTTATTAGGTGCAAGTGCCAAAAGTGATGATCGATACTACATTTTCCATTTTTCTAGTTTGAATCTCACTTCTTCACCCTTGTGAGAATCCCTTCATTCAATCTCTGCTAAGAGAACTATTCAAAATCATGTGAAATTGATCATTTGCAACTAATATTCATGGACATGAGTCTTAAATCAATGACTTACTCTATGTATATAATCCCAAAAATAATATTTCATATCATTCCAAGTTAATATTCCTTTTTTCTAGTGAACCATATTTGACCTAGTTGTTTTCTATCATAGAGCATCTTTAATATGTGCTCTTTTAATAGGGCCACACAATGAATACTAATTTATCTACATCTATAGTATAGTCCACTACAAATGAGATTTTCTAACAAAATGGGCAAATTCCATTATATATTTATTGTTTTTTACTTTAATTTAACTATATTTAAACTTAGCCCTTGTTCAAATGTGGGAATTCCTTCATACCTTTCAAAGTTCAATAATTAAACTAAATCACAGGAAACACTAACTATGCAACCTTGTTATTTAACCAAAAACTCCGTTATTAATAAATATGTAACAAATATAAATATATTTATTTGTTATTATTTAACCAAATATTTTATTATCGTTTAATTAAACATTTTTTTATTATTAAATATATTATTGAGAACAATTTTTATTTTTATTTTATTAATTTATGAGAGTCTACACTCTTAATATTTTGGTTGAGATCATTGCAATTTTAATTATTGGCGTTGAAAAATGCCTAACACTTAATATAGTTAATTTTTTTCCATAAAAATTTGAATCTATAACTCTCACATTACAAAATGCCGTATCAAATTTTTATTATTGAAAATTCCATATTTTTATGATTTTAAAGAAAAAATCATATTTTTATAATTTTTAATAACTAACTATCGAATATAATTAAATAAATAAATAAAATAAAATAAATATAAAAAAATATCACTATGAACATAGGTAATGCTAAATCATAAAATCAATTAAAATGGGTTAAAACTTATGAAAATAATATAGGGTAAAAGGACGACAAACTCCACCCTCGATGAATATGTGGTTAACCCATTCTAAATATTTTTTAGAACTTTGGATCCATATAACTTTCATCGTAAATGTCATTTTCTTGATGTATTATACACTTGTTAAGTGTAAGGGTGTTATTGGAGTTGTTTTTAGTATAAGGGTGCTATTGGAGTTGTTTTAAGGGTGTTATTGGAGTTGTTTTTAGTATAAGGGTGCTATTGGAGTTGTTTTTAGTATAATTTTTTGGATTTTTTGGTGTTGGAATATGGTCTAAAAATGTGAAGTGAAATCTTAATTTGTGTTATTTAAATTGTTTTTTAACTATATATATAAATTTAGGGACTTGAAAAACCCATAAAACATTTTGATTGTGTAAAAATTATCTATTAAATTTTGTAATTTTAATAAATTCTTGTGAGATTTTAAAGAAATGAAAAATTAAATCTAAAAAACTCATATGGAAAACTTTTTAAAATTTTACTAATATAATTGTATTAATTACACATTAGCATTATATTTACTAAAGTCACAACATATTCTATAATTATATGGTGACCACGCTACTTTTAGAATGCCATTAGTGGCTTATGCAATTACTTCTGGATATAGTTTTTAAACGAATGAAACCAAACTTTAATGTCAGCATATCATTTGTTTTTGGATACTTTTTCAATCTCTTAAGTGACCTGTGCAATTACTGGATATAGTTTTTACATGTATGAAACCAATCTTTAAGGAGTACTGCGACAACGACCAACGAGGTTTGTTTACCCAACTGTTGGCCAACCATAATTCTCCCTGCAGGTGCCTGCTGATGAACCTATCGTTATTTCGTGGAGGTGGAACCAATGCATGCATCGTTACACTGTCTTTAGCCACGCTCTCCAACTCTCCACCTGCCACCCGTTGATGAACCTATCGTTTTTGTCCTAAGGTGGTGTCCCTGCATGCGTTGTTTCACAGTCTTGAGACATGTTCATGCATATCTCCACATGTCTTTCATGCTATCAGGTTGTTGGATGACTTGTCATCTGTCCTTTCATCGTTTCAAGGATTGCTCCCTTTTTTAAATTCCCTTCCCTTGTATTTACGGGAGGTTTGGCTCGGCCTTTCCCTCCCTGTGCATTCTGGCGCAGGGATGAGGACCTAATTCCATTCTGGTGTTTGAAGGCTCGTTTTGCTCCCAGCTGAGATTATTTTACTTTTAACATTTAGCTCTGCACATTCACATAGCTTGAAAAATCTCCCTGGACTACTGCTGTTATTCTTTCTTTCCTTTTGCACCCCTGCGTGGAGGAAGTTTATCTGTTCCCTGGGATTATCTTCGTTTGTCAACACTTTTCCTAGTTCCATTGTCCTTCGATTTGTTCAGGCGTTTAGTTTTTGTTACACGTCTTTCTGGTGTTGGTCTGCTGAAGAAAATGCGGTGCTCTTCCCTCGGACTATGCTTGGTAAAAAAGGTCAGTACTCCTGAATTTCCTATTTTATTTATGGTCTAAGCTTTTGATTGGAAATTCATAATAGTTTTCAAGTCTTTCTAGGAGGATTATAGTTTATTTCTTCATTTTCTATATGCTAGTTGCCCTGAATCTTCAGCAAATTCTGTTATTGTTGGTTTCCATATTACATCTCTCTTTTAGATAAACATTCCCCTTGCTCAGTGGTCTGGTCATTTCTCCATTTCGGCCACCCATGTTTTGGTCGGTTTCTTTTGGTTGGTTTTGGATTTCCATCAACAACCTTAAGAAATATTTTGTTTTCACCAAACCATGTGTTGATCTTCAAATTAAGATCGGTCCATGGTGGTGCATATATGAATTTTGTTGTTGCTGCATAGTTTGCCCGGACGTATCTTCATGAACACCTGCTACTAGGCTACGGTGCTCTCTGGTTTTTCCATCACCGTATTTTCATTTCGAAAATCTTTTCTGGCTTATATTTTGACCTGATCGTATATGCTTTGAATTCTCTCTGACTCTCAATCAATGAGTACCGCCATCTAAAGAGTTTCCAATATACCATCTTTCTGTCACTATGGGAAGGTCCCTATAAGAGGGCATCCATTTTCAAATGGTTTCGTAGGCCATCATCATTTTCTTCCTATTTCCCTATCTTATTCGTACCATAAGTACTCCACAACCAGATCTCTACATTGACTGTAATCGGAATTTTTTTCTTAACTTTCCACTTTTTATTAAATCTTTGGGGATCCTTTGTCCTTTTCCCTATCTCCTCGTTACTTGTCCCTCTCTCTTGGGGGTCGTGCCAATATACTTCCATTAATATCGACAGATGATTATATCCCGAGGTAGCTATATTATCTGACGAGAGGAATATTTGTCTTATTTGGCCCGTGTCTCCTTAAATTTTTGTCTTGTTGTCTTTTGAGTGTCCTCTACTATCTACTGATATGAAGATCCTCCATGTCGAATCCGACACGTCAGATTTGGTGAAGGCTGCCATGGAGGCAGAAGCTCTTCACTATGGCACTATCAAAGCTCCCAATTGGCAGTCCATGCTGGCGGATCATTTGCTTCCTACACCACATAGACTCGATACTAGGGATGATGTTCCATATGCTTCCCGGAACAAACATAAACATCGACTGGCCAAGATTACTCCACCCCGTCCGCTATTTGCCTGGACGGTGCAATGCTGGCTGATCGCATTGCTAGTTTACAATCTCGTGCCTTAATCGGAAAATGGCACTTCCCTTATTTGGAAGATGACCAGATAAGAAAATGGCTTGGATCTTGATGGCGTCCCCTTATTGGATACATTCCAACTATTGTCCGACTGATGAAAGACCGGTACATCTTTCATTTTCTGAAAGTAAAGGACCTGAACACCATTTGGGCCCTCCCTTGGGTGCACGGGAAAAGTTTTCTTGCCCTCCATAAATGGTATATTGGTTTTGACCCATTACAGAATACCCCTTAGAACAATTTCATATGGGTCAAGTTTCCTGCCCTTCCAATTGAACTCTAGACGAAGGAATCACTTTCCTTTATTGGAAACGCTATTGGAAAATTTGTGTACGTTGACCCCAGATGCTTAGGTGCAAAGGACAAGCGAGTGGCCTGGATCCTAATTGAGAAAGAGTATAGAGGTGGTTTCCCCGATCACATTGATCTTGTGTGGGGAAAATTAGCTTCTTGCCAAAGGCTTGATTATTGGGGTGTCCCTTTCAGATGCTCCCTCTATCACAAAAATAGTCACCTCAAAGATAAATGTCCCCGTCATCCGACCGGAAAGGTATATAATAAGGAATATCGGGTGAAACAAAATTCACAGTTTATGGATTCGGCTTATTGCAATAGGGAAGGGGAAAGGTACATCTATAAAAGAACATCTCCAATTGCAGATATCTTTTCCTTGACTCTCTCTCATCGTTTTTTCATTTCACGTGATCTATATGGAGAGACTTCTCACCGTCCATTCTATTCTCCCAAACAACATAAAGCTCCTCCCATAACTATTCTGAGATCTATTTCCATGGACAATCTGACCTCTACGGGTGCTCTTGACCTTCCCTCTCGATCAGCCCCTCCTAAATCATCGCTGGGGATTCCTATCCTTTCTCCTTCTCCTGATCCTCAGTCGAGTTTCTTCCCCCCTCAGAAAGCTAACATTACAATCATTCCCTCATCCTCTTCATCTACTGTTCAATCTGGTCATGACCCAAAGAAAGTATCCCCCTCCTCTTCTAACCATATGACTCCAACTCGCTCCACCTATACCTCCAAGGGAAAAGCTCCCATGATCTCAGTTACTCCCCCAAACTCTCCTTTGCCATACCCTACTAGTTTCATCAGCAGTGACCTTGCCTTGCTCCTTTAGAGAGAATCTTTTCACCTTCACCGTTTGACCATTCATAAACACAGAAAGTCTATCTCTCTTGTCATTAACCCAAATTCGAAAAAGAATATCACAGTTCGACGTAAACAAAACAGGGGTAGTAGGCATTTCAGAGGCAGGAGGGGCATATCCAATATTGATTTTCAGGAATCATCCCTTGTTGACATCCCAATTTCAAATCTACCTGAAAGTGGGCCTCTTAGAGCAAGTATGCCCGGGGAGAGTTCCAAATGATGAACATCCTCTCTATCAATATTAGGGGTCTTGGGGTGGACCCGAAGTTTCTGGCTCTAAAAGATTTATTTCTTTCTTCCCCTTATAAGATCATCTTGATTTAGGAAACCATGCATGCTCGACAGGATACCATTTCTTTCTTTAGACACATGCTCCTGTCTTGGTATATTTTGGCAATGGAGGTAGTGGGTCTATCTAGTGGACTAGCGGTTCTTTGGGATCCGAGATGGATTTTGGCAAGAACCTTCCGATGTCTAGAGGGTATTTTTATACTTGCCAAATTTCGTGGTAGGGCGGACTCGATCCATATCCTGAATGTTTATGCTCCCTATAAATACCGAGTTTCATTCTGGAATCATTTCCTTTCCTCTTCAATCATGGAGATAGAATCCCTCCTCATCGCTGGAGATCTTAATTGCACAGTGGGCCCAAACGAAGTATAGGGAAAAGGCAAGAAAATATACCCGGTTGGTGAGAAAATCAGGGAGGCTTTACTACATTACAACTTTGTTGATATTTTCCAAATTCTCTATCTCCTACTTGGGACAATGGAAGATCGGGGGATGCTTATATTGCTAAAAGATTGGATAGATTCATCATTCATGATAAGTAGATGGAAAATATCGGTCTGCCTATCTCATATATTATTCCAGTTTTTATTTTTGATCACCGACCGATCTCCTTGCAAGGTCGGATCAGAATATTCAGAAAAATTATATTTTCAAGTTTAATAGGATATGGCTTGAGGATAAGGTCTTCAACAATATTATCCGAGAAACATGGCAATCTTTTGATCCTTTACTTGGATCTTCCACTACGGAATCCTTGATTGGCAAAATAAAGGGGCTACGGAAAAAGGTAAAAGAGTGGCAGGCTATTAAAAATCATTCTAACACGCTAGAACTTCAAGAGATTAAGAAAGAACTTGAAAACATCGCCAGTAGTATGTCTTCCCATTCCCTATCATGGGGTGTTCGCTCTCGGCTATGGGAATTAGAAAAAAAGAAACAAAAGTTACTGTCCATTGAAAAAGCTACATGGAGACTTAAAAGTCGAGCCACTTGGTTAAAGGAGGGAGATAAGAACACAAAATTCTTCCATCGCTTTGCAAACAAAAGACGTGAAGCAAATTCTATATCGCAAATCAGGAATGAAGAAGGCAGGTTACTACACTCGCAAGAAGAGATCTCAAAAGAAGCTGTTAATTTCTTTTAGAAGGCATACAATCAAAACAGTCACATTGAGATAAATGATATTATGTGGGGCATCGAACCTTTCCCAAGCATGTTTGATGAAGAAAAAAATGACCACTTATTTGTTATTGTTACAGAGGAAGAATTATTGTCTCTTATGAAATCTTTTAAAAAAGATAAATGCCCGGGACCTGATGGATGGACCATTGACATTTTCATCCATTTCTTTGAGTTGATGAAAAACGATATTTTGGGGATGATTGAGGAATCCAAAATGGGGGGTAAAATAAGTCATATCATTACCTCTACCTCCATTGCCATGATTCCAAGAAAAGGGATTCTCTTTCCTTTTCAAATTTCAGACCTATATCCCTATGCAATACTATTTATAAAATCATTTCTAAATTTATTGCAGAAAAGATCCGTGGCACTCTCTCTCATTTTCTTACTAAGTAACATCATGGTTTCTTAAATGCCAGAAATATTTTGGAAGCAATGTTGATTGCACAGGAATGTTTACATTCAATGCACATAAAAAAAAATTGGAGCAGCCATTCTCAAAATAGACCTCAAAAAAGCCTACAATTGCCTTGACTGGAGCTATCTGAGGTGTCTTCTCATTAAAATTGGGCTAAATGGTCAATGCACAAACTGGATTATGGCATGCATAGAGAAGGTCAATTACGCCATTCTCATAAATGGAATCCCCACTACATTTTTCACGGCTGCCAGGGGCCTCCGACAAGGTTGCTCCCTTTCGCCCCTTCTATTTATTCTTGTAATGGATACTCTCAGCTTACATATAAAAATAGTTGTTTCTATGGGAAATTGCCAACCACTTTCTATAAACAGGGGTAACAACTTCTCACATAATCTTTTCGTAGATGACATATTACTTTTTGCTATGCTCTTTAGACACTCTTGGCAAATTTTGCATGAAATTTTAAGATCCTTTCAAAGGGCGACTAGTTTGTGTATTAATGACGACAAATCATCTTTTTGTTAGGATATTCCGACACATAGGAATAGTTAAGTATAACTTGGTCTAGTATAGAGTTAGGTAAAGTGTGTTTCTTTATTATGTACATTTGTAACTTACAATCTGACGGTCACGATATGTAGTGATCGACGATTCATTCTCTCCTCGGTATTACCGACACTTGATCCGTGGCTTGACACCCGATTGGTCCATGATTTCTATTTAAAGCGCATGGAGGGTCATTTGTAGGTTAACCGTGCATGAGAGAAGCTTATGTAAATTTTCATTCTTTTATTAATAAATTGCATGTAGTGGCCACATTGGCACAGGTTGTGGACTGTTTCCCTCTTTGAGGGTTTTAACCACATCAAAATACTGGTGTATTGATTTGTGATCTGTTTCTGAGTGGTGTCCTTTTGGTGTTCTGTCTGAGGAACTTACCCTGTAAATTCCTACATGGTATCAGAGCTATTTGAGGGTCGCGTTCGTTGTTGATCCAAATCTAAAGCCGGTAGAACTGCATGCGACTGCCATCTCCTAGATCTGTTGTTTCTAACTGCTTTCGGGCCGAGAGGACTGCTATGTTGTGTTGGGAGCATCTGTTCCAGTGAGGAACCCCTTTCATTTCACGCGAAAAGGTTTCTGGTAGCCCTAGTTGCGTCATTATTTAGATCTGGAGGTGTATAGTGTTTATTTGCAGTTTACTGTTATTTTCTCTCTGTTTATTTCGGTTTCAGTTTATTTATCTCTTTTTATCACTGGATCTATACCTTTCATTTCTGCGTATGCTCTTTGCCCTGCGACTCTATCCGATCTGGGCAAATCAGAAACAGAAAGGAAGGATTTTTCTCATGTGTATGCTCTTTTCCCTGCACCTTAGTGTGATCTCGGAAAATCAGAAACATTGAGGAAAATATTTAGTTTCCGGGTAAAGCTAACTTTAATCCGTAAGGCTTGTTTTTTTTGCATGTCCTTGTTGGGTTTTGTGTTTTTGTTTTGTAGGGAGAAAAAGAGCTTTCTCAAGCAAGCACGCAATCCAAAGCATCTGTGATCTATTTGTGAGTGGTGTCCTTTTGGTGTTCTGTCTGAGGAACTTACACTGTAAATTCCTACATGGTATAACATCCATTTCGAGAACTCTACAAATTCATCTTCAGGAATGGCACTTTCTGCATGTGGTTGTCAAGCATCTCGGTCTGGATATGCACTAAATGTATCTTCTTCCTCTCATTCTCATGAGTGGCTCATTGATTCTAGAGCTTCTTATCACATGGCCAAAAACAAAGCCATGTTTTCTTCTTTAAATGATGTAACACCAAAAATATATATGTTGGTGATGATAGATCTCTTAGTGTTGTAGGGACTGGAACTGTTCATATAGACAATGGTCAATTTAGTGATGTATTATGTGTTCTGACCTTGTCCTGCAACCTTCTATCTGTATATCAGATAACTCATTCAGGTAAAGGTAAAATCGTTGAATTTTCACCTCACGATGTTGTAATTAAGGACCTAAAGGATCCTAGACAGATTTTAGCTACTGGCATTGCTGATGATTCTACAAGGTTGTATAAGTTTCACAACTTTGGGTCATCAAATCTTCCCTCGGTATTTGTTGCTCATAATGATGAAGTGAGCAAACTTTGGCATGAGCGATTTGGTCACTTAAAACTATCGCTCCCTTCAGCATCTATGTAAAGAAACTATGGTGACAGGTCTTCCTATGGTATCTTGCAGAGATGGTGTTTGTTCCGGATGTGTACTCGGAAAACATCATCGGGACAGTTTTGAAAAACGTGCCTCTTGGAACGCCTCAACCCCTTTACAGCTTGTGCACAGTGATTTGTGTGGTCCACTTCCTGTTGCTTCATTCTCTGGCTGCAAGTATTTCTTAACTTTCATTGATGATTTCTCCAGACGCACTTGGGTATACTTCTTAAAACTCAAGAGCGAAGTATTTAACACATTTTTGGCCTTCAAAGCCTTTGTTGAAAAACAATCTGGACATCAAATTCTTAAGCTAAGAAATGATAATGGTGGAGAATATGTTAAAAACACATTCATCAACTTTTGCACCGAAAATGGAATTCAAATGCAACATACTGTTCCATACACTCCACAACAAAATGGTGTAGCTGAAAGGAAAAATCGCACCTTAAAGGAAATGCCTAATTGTATGCTGCAATCTAAAGGACTCAGTCTTAGTTTTTGGGCCGAAGCAATTAATTGTGCAAATTATATAATAAATCGCACTCCTACTAAGGTTCTAAAGAATATCACTCCAGAAGAAGCTGGGAGTTCCATTAAACCAGATGTAAGTCACTTTCGTGTTTTTGGAAGTGAAGCATGGGCCCATATTCCAGATGAAAAGCATAAAGCTTTAGAACCTAAGAGCGAGAAATGTACTTTTGTTGGATATTCTGAAGATGTAAAAGGTTATAGACTTATTCCATTTAAGTCCAAAAATGTTATCATTAGAAGAGATGTAAAATTTGATGAAAATAAATCGACCTGCGAGCCTAGTCCGGTGGATGTGCCACCTCTTCCTATCTCTTCTACTTTTAAAACATTTCTTCTTCAGATGATGAAAGTGAGGATGACAATCCTCCCCCACCTTCTCAGGATCCTCAACTTCCAAGATGGGTCCATGCTACTCGGGATGCAGCAGGTGATCTTGCCGGTGATCCTACAGATCAGCGACGTACACGTTCTCAGTTTAAAAGAGCCTCTTCTTTACTGGCTCAAGCTCCAGTAAATCATGATCCTGACACTTTTGCAGAAGCTTCAGGCCATCCACATTGGGAAGCAGCTATGAATGAAGAATATCATTCATTGTTGGCAAATGATACATTGGATCTTGTTCCTCTACCAAAGGGACGCAAACTTGTTAGATGTAAATGGGTTTACAGAACCAAGTATGGACCAGATGGGAA
>APFE031098630.1:44047-67151 GCA_000404065.3 Pinus taeda
ACTTGTTGTAGGTGTTGAGTCTTCTCATTGATCACCACTATAGTTCATTACCTTGGGATCTTCACCCAGTAATGCTATATCATGAGCATTGTAACATATTTTCTAATGAATCATTCTTTTCTTCTTTCGATTTTCTTTTAATGTTTTTGCTCTGTAAAGCTGTGTGTTCAACCTTTACTAGCTAGATTTATCTGTACAGGTTTTCTAACACATTTACAAAGACCCTTCGTCGATTATGTCTTCTGCCAAAACGCTTTCTGTTCATATAAACAAAAGCTTATAAAAAAAAAAATTTAAATGCACCACGATTAAAGGATGATTCTCAGAAATTCTAGGGCCTATTGGTAACCAACAAAATTTGAGATTTATGTATGTGAATGTTCACTATTAGTACATTTCTGCGGCTGCATCGTATATTCGACCATAATTTTAATTGTAGCTTCCGGAAGTCTCGGATTTCTTTGTCAGACTTTTCATCTAAGCAATACGGCACGTATCTATTGCAGAATGTGTTTGTCGTACAAGTACATGCTTCTTTACATAATTTAATCAAATGTGGTTTTTCCAAAATTGCATTGTGAGCATTTGGTTAGTAGAAAATAGAAAGGGACTGGCAAAATAGAAAGGGACTGGCATGATAGGACGGTTCCAGTAACTGCAATCGTCGCATCCCCTTTTAACCCGTCGTTTATTAACGGAGCATGAGTTGGAGCCCAGTTCTGCCGGCCAGGATGGTTTGTCGGTGTCTCATCTCCTTTTTGCGCCTTCCACGAATTGAATCCTTCTTGTGCTTTTCACTTTAGTTGCTGCTGCGAGAGCAATGGCTCTTGCCCCAAGACGCGGTAAACACGTGTTAGGTTTAATGGCTCCGTCTCTGCTCCCCGTGTGATGGCTTTGTTTTTCTTAATTCCAGAGGTCATACTACATGCACGTGATTGACTTCTCAAGAAAAGAGAACTTTATTTTAAACAGTCTAAAAATTGCCTCACAAAATAATGGAAATTTGGGTGAAATTATAATAAAATTCGATCTGAAGTTTTGAAACATTAATGGGCCATTGAAATTCACAACCAAGTTGTTTTTAACGAGATTTTTTGGAAGGTTTTTTTGTGGGCTTTCCAAGTGTAATTTCTATCAAATCCCGCAAAAATTTATTGAAATCACAAGCTTGATGGGTAATCTCTACACAATGGAAGTGCCTTTGGAGTTTTTGACGCTGTTGAATTCATATATATAGATAAAAAATCAATTTAAATAATACAAATCAAGATTTCACCTCCAATTTTTCCATCCACACGGAAATTCCAAAAAATCGCACTAAAGACAACTCCATGTAGTTGTGCTAGTTGATGGTTGATGTGCATAGGGAGAAATAGATGAGGATTATTATTTAATATTAATAGTAGATGATTATTATTAATACTCAACTTAAGTAATATTAATATTATTGTTATTAAACATTTTTAAATCATGACTATGACCAACCAAGGTTGACCTTTGACTATAATTGAATATGGTTGAGTTACATTGACTAAAGATGACTATGAACTAACAAGGTTGACTATTGTTGAATATGGTAAACATAGGGTTGACTATGGTTGGTAATGTTTGACCTTAGACAATTATGGTTGACTATAATTAAATATGGTTAATATAATTAACCTTACTAAGTAATAATATTATTACTACTCAACTTTATTAATATTAATGTTATAAGATTGACCATGTTTAGTGAACTATTAATATTATATTCAATAATAATAATGAAAACCTTAATATAAATATAGATATTATTATTAGTCAACTTAATTAATTATTATAAATTAACAGCTTAAAATCTTGATTGTCATTGACCAAGGATAACCTTAGTTAACTAAGGTTGACAACACTTGACTTTGGTCAACTGTGGTTGACTATATTTTAATATGGTCGAGTAATGTTCACTGAGGACAACTTTGAGTGAACAAGCTTGATTATTGTTAAATATGGCAAACATAAGGTTGAGCAAGTTTGATAATGGTCAATTCTTTAAACATTAAACATAAAGGATGAATTTTCTTATTATGTTTAACTAATGTGGTTGCCAATGATTGAATATTAATATTAATCAATAATAATAATAGGTGATTGAATGTTTGATGGAAGTTGAAGAGTGTTGTTTGTTAAACATAATCAGTCACACAACTAAATGTGGTTGACTAACTTTGTAATGTTGCATTATGATGTTTGATAAATTGCAATGTATTGTAATGTTCTCACAATGTTTGTCACATTGTGATCTTGGATAGATTTTTGTACCATTCCAATGTCACAACATCAATATTAATATTATTATTATTAGTCAAATTTTTTAATATTAATATTGATATTATTACACATTTTTAAATCTTGATTGTGACAGACCAAGAATGACTTTAGTTGGCTAAGGTTGACAATGTTTTACTTTGGTCAACCATGGTCGATAATGATTGAATATGGTTGAGTTATGTTTACTAAGGATAACTATGAGTGAACAAGATTGAACATTGTTAAATATGATAAACAAAAGGGAGACCAAGTTTGATCACAGTCAACTACTTAAACATTGACTATAAAGGGTGATTTCGTTTGACTATGTTTGACAAATGTGGTTGACTATGTTTGACTATTAATATTAATCAATAATAATAATAGGGGATTATGTTTGACTGAAGTTGAAGAGTGTTGATTGTCAAACATAATCAACCACATTAGTAAATGTGTTTGACTAATCTTGTAATGTCGCACTGCGACATTGGATAAATTACAATGTAATGTAACACAGTGACAATGTTTGTCACATTGCAATGTTGGATAAATTTTGTACATTCCCACATCACAATATTATTATTATAATTTTATTCATATTATTATTGGTCAACTTTATTAACATTAATATTGATATTACAAAACATTTTTAAACCTTGGTTGTGACAAACCAAGGATGACCTTAGTTGACTAAGGTTGACAATGTTTGACTTTGGTCAACCATGGTTGACTATAATTTGAATATGGTTGAGTTATGTTGATCGAGGATGACTATGCATGAACAAGGTTGTCTTTGTTTGAATAATCTGGTTAAATAATAATAATAGGTGATTATGTTTCACCAAAGTTCAAGAGTGTTGACTTTCAAATATAGCTAAGCATATTTGGTGCCATGAGGGGAAGGCATAAAGATTGATTTTTATATATGATAGGTTGAGGAGTAGCAAGAGTTAAGTTTATTTAGAGAGAAAGAAATTTGTTTCTATGGTGATGTGATTTCTTACAAATATTGGTGCAATGGGCATACTAACTACCCAATTGACTGAAGCTACAGGGGCATCGAACACATAGAGGCATGCAAAGATAGTTTGGAGGGCTACCACAATAGTAGAGACATGATGCAACACTTCAATGTCATGACAATAGTTATGTTTGGTAGCTTCAATATGATATAATGATTTAGGTTGTTGGGGATGGTATAAAACTAGGTGGGGGAGGATATAAGACCCCCAATTCATGACACAAGTGTGCACAAACTTACATGATCATCTAAGAAAGAAATTCCACAAATGTGTTGTGCACAACATGAAGAAGGTTGAGTTGGACACTTTGTACATATGAGTTAGTTCACGTTTTGGCATGTCTCTCACATAGATGGTTTGATAGTTTAGGGCACACATGTGATGCAACCAACCAAGATGGGGAGACAAGCACACACTGTTGGAATAAGGAATTCCTGAGAGACGGCGTGAATAACTAATTAATGAGGTTCTTAAACATTAAGCTCAATTCTTAATTTCGTTTCGCTCTTGTCAATTATTTACTTGTGTGAGCATTCTTAATACAATACATGTAATGTACATCAACATAAAATATTCAGATGAACATACAATCCATCAATTGAGCAACATACACATATTGACACAGGTATTTTACGTGGAAACCCAAAGGGAAAAAACAACCAGTCTATTTGTTATTATGATATAGTTTAAGCTCCTACTTAATCACATAAAGTTGTTCGTGAGCACCCACTCACAGGAGGCCTCAACCCCTTTAACATAGCAAGCCACTACTTTCCAAGAGGCACCCACCTCTTATGAATGCATACCCCCACCTACTTTACAAATAGAGGAAATATACAAATCATTAGAAATATATATATAAATAACATGGTCAACTACTCCACAGAATACCTTTCTCGCTACCTTGCAGTTCTTCTTTGCACTACACCCTTCACTTCTCAAACAACTTTGGTCTCAACCCTCATTTTCTCTATATAATTTTCAGCTCTCAGCTCCAGTCTCCCTTCTGCTCACTCATTCACATCCAATAATAAACACTCTCCACACAATCTCTATACTCCAACTCCCAACAATGTTACATCCCCACCCTACACAATTACAATGTATTGTTTTGTTTCTCTATTGCACAGAGAACAATGCTATCTGAGTTGTCAGCCACTTTGCTTGGAAATATACTCTCATCATGGTTCTCCATCATGTTGTTGCATCAAAAAACTTGGCTACTACAACAACATTAAACCTGATATTCGACACTCATGTGTTACTCCATGTTGAGAATTAAATCTCAATCAAATTACACACTACAACAATATTAATCACAGAATGGGCTCTAAGAGTTTTTCATATTGAGAATCAATTCTCTATAATACTGCACACTTCAAAAAGGCTCTTTCATTCTTATTAATTGATCACACAGTTAGTCTTGTACCTCTAGCATGGCTCATTTGATATATATTCAATTTTTCTACACCCAGTAATCTTTTCCATTTAATTTTTCATGGAGTGCAAGAAAGACTAGGTGTTGCGTGTTTAGTTCGACCGAGGCTCATTAAGTAATTATGTACATTGTCATCCTTCCAACCTCATTTTCTTGCTCTGGAAAATTTCCCATTATGGACCATTAACACTAATTATTCCATTGTCTCTACTTTCTAGATCTACTTGTCGATCTGTTTAAGCTTTGTTATCCATGAATATGGTGCAATGCCACATTTGGCACACCTCCCAAAATTGGAGGACTTCTTCCAAAATTGCAGACTTATTCCAACCATTAAACATTTGTCCTCAATGTTTTTTCCTATAGCCCATGGCCCATAGTATCTTTCATTGAAAATAGCCCATAAGCTCCTGGAAACCAAAACCCATGAAAACCACCATAAAACCAATACATGGGTTCACCTTCTGCGATTTTATGGAACTGTCAAATGTTGGCAAAATCTGTGTATCCTAACTTTGTTACCCTCACGATGTTCACTAATACTCATTTGTTTCCTCCGGCTTAAGCATTACAGGCTTATGTGTCTTGTGGGGTCTTCTCGACGCATGAAATAGCCATTCAAAGGCCCGTCAGAATGATCTATTAATCCCAACTCATACTCATTCATGTCTCATTACTCCAACATCATGACATTTTCCAAGCGCGCTTTTCTTTTCTTTTCTTTTGGGGTAAGCCTTAAGGGCATACATGTCTCGTAGGGCTTCCCAGAGATTTTTTTCATTGCCTTTGATAGCTGACCTATCATCCCAACGCCTGTCCAGCCTACCAGTTCCTCCGTGCACTGCCCAAAACCTTATGGGCTCCTACTAGTGGGATGATGTCATGTTTACATCATCAGTGGGACATGACGCCTCTGGAGTAGTGACAAATGTCACCCAAATTTGCCCCACTAGGCCATCCAAAAATGTCAAATCTTCCTTCCATGTGTCCCCTTGTATTGAAATCATGATGATGTCACCTTGGCCAATAAAATGGTGCCACGTGCCTACCATGAGGGGAGAGAAAAGGGTCTTGGGCTTTGTGTTCTCCGGCCAATTCCTTCATTAAATATCTAAGAAAAACTGATAGATTATATTTTTTATGCCTTCACCTGCTACCACATTCCCTGAATGTTTATGATCTTGGCCCTTCACTTTTGTGTTCCTTTAAAACTTCCAAGGTACTCCCATTGGGACTACGTGTAGGGAGGGTTGCACCGTTGTCCAATCAAAACATTCCTCGTTTCTTCCAGGTCTACATCTGCCCGACACTTCCATCCTGATGCTGACCTTTTGCACCCGTTTAAACATTTTGGGGTCTATTCGTCGAGCTTGGTTATCAAGTGGGCCTTCCACTATCTAATAAACACTCTTTTTGCCTACACTAGGTCCCAAATAGGGAAAAGGTGGGGGCTTGGGGGTAAGAGCTTTGTTCTCCTACCAAATTTTTTGTGCAACTCGACTTGTGACTAGAACAAAATCGCCTAAGTCATAACTTCATAAACTTGTTGTGCAACCCAACCTTACTCCAAAAATGCTTAAGTCCAAAATTTCTTTAACAATGAAATTTCACATGAAACATGAAGTGTACATCAAACCTTGAGCCATGGAACCTTGCTTATTGACCTTTTGAGCTGCAAACTTTGACCAGCAATATCTCTCAATCCAAGAGGCCATTTCCAAACTTCAACATACCGTTGGAAAGATCTTTCTTAGAAAAATCCAATTATGCCATCCCAAAGAGAATATGAGCTAAAATGCTAAGGAAGTAATTCATTCAAAGCTTGGGACTCCCTAATAATCATAGATATACTATTTTAGCTTCTTCAACAAACGTACTACTATGATGATTCTTTGATTCAAGAACGCAATAACCATAGGACTCCCACTGAAATTGAAATCAATGCTTGGTTCAAATCAATGCCAACACATAGGATGCCACCAATCATTCATACAATGCCAGAATTCCCAACACACAGAATGTGTGGGAGACTAAAATAGCCCTCATGGACACACACATCATGTGATGGACCGAGATGAGAATTTTGGAAACACATCATGCAACATACCAATATGATCTCATGGCATAGGATCTCCACGTAATCAACATATGTCATAGGTTTATTATATGTGAGATATTAGAATACCCCTAATCTCACTAGATATTGATAAAATATGCCTAAAATTATTTTGTTGAACGTGCCCCCCTCCGGCTTGCACCCCTTTCTTTCGTTATCAATTCATCTTTCTAATAAAAATAAGGCCAATTTTAAAAATATCCCATATTTTTACGAAATAGTTATTTCTAAAACCCAAATATCTATAGACCCCCTACACCACATCGCCCTCCACCCAATACCTGTCCTATATTGAGTTCAAATTTCTTAATTTTAAAACCCCCTTGACTAATGAATGTAGTAAGATGTTGATCAACAAGGGGAATACCCTATCGCTCATGGATGCATTCATGCAATAATCAAACATAATGACTATAGATTCAATAGATAGTTAGAATAATCAATTTAGGTTGTGGATGTTAGATTGACATTTTCCAGTGCAATGAAATATAATACACCTAGTAATGATGTCCACAATATGGCGGATCAACTTAATAATATTTTCAAAGACAAATGGAGAGTTATTGGAATTAAAATTCCTGGAGTGGATCCCAATGGTTGTTTAACTAAGGCTTACAACCTATTACATAAAAGAAACAACAAAAAAACCAAAAAAAAAAGTTGAAAAGAAACCTAATTAGAATAATCAAGTTAAGTCTACTTTTATGCCATTAAATGTCAACCAAATATTCAAT
Organism: Pinus taeda; assembly: GCA_000404065.3. NCBI lineage: Eukaryota > Viridiplantae > Streptophyta > Pinopsida > Pinales > Pinaceae > Pinus > Pinus taeda. The sequence continues at coordinate 51,644 of APFE031098630.1, forward strand.
TTTAGATGACATTCCTAAGAAATATTCAATTTATTTAGGAAACATAGTTATGGCCTCACTCAAAATTACTAGTAGTGTATGCAGAATGATTTTGAAATCTCTTTCATCAATTTATTTATTTTTACAGTGACTTTGGAAGTGGAAGAAAAGTACAATGGGTAAGTGTTGTCTAACTCTTTGGACAATCCAATAATATTCAAATCTCTCTCATCATTTTATTTTATTTCCACAATGGTTTTGGGAGTAGAAGAGTAGCATTGGATGAATATTTTTCTAACTCTTTTATATTTGGGCTTCTTTGGCATATTTTCTAGTTAATTTTGTGAGAGACACGAATTTGTTGGAAACACAAGTTTGAACTATGAAATTTGCATAATTCAGTTTTCATGAGGGTTTTTCAAGGAGCTAAATGATTTTTTATGCATTCAAAAACGCATTTTAAATAAAAAAACTTAAGTTCTCACCAAATTTTTTGTTACAACTATGATTATATTGAGAGGGTCGAGATGAATCAGTGTAATGAACAATTTAACCAATTAAAAAATTTCATAAATTAACATAAATGGAAGCATAAGAGAGCATCAATAAAATAAATCATCAAATCAATACGCAGGAACACCATATGTACGTGGAGATCCTTGGAGGAGAAAACCACAGATATTCTTCTTTTCCTTAATCCTCGATTATGTCAATTTGTAGGTAAAAACCCCAAAAAATATGCAATCACCAACTTGCTATAGGTTCCAACCTGATTGAGGTACCAACCTTTGAAATCTACTAGCACCAACTCACTATAGGGGTGAAAGCATGAACATGGGTTACACTTTTAGGCCAAATGTGGTGATGATATTTCAATTTTTTTCTCTTTTATTGAATTGAAGCCCCCAAAATTCATATAACACTGCCAATTTTCATTCGGAGTAAAAAGACAAATTGTGGAGAATTATGTTGTTGTCTGAATGATATTTTTTGAAAATATATTTAGTGTCATATAGTATGTCAATTTTCCATTAAATGAAATGCTCATCCTTGCAAATTTTGACACATCTTAAGAGGTGCCCATCCTTGCAAATTTTCACACATCTTAAGAGGTGTCAATGTGTTCAGGTAGCATAACTTAGTATAAAATTTGTAATTTAATATATGTGTGTGTGTGTGTGTACACACACACACACACACACACACATGTATATATGCATGATATACACTGGGAGAGCTAATTTTTTCATATTACAAATATATTTTTTAATGCAAAAATATATTTTTTATTATTTTTTGAAGTTAGAGAAGTAATGTTTCAATTGCATTTTGCAGACACATGTATTCAGGTAAAGTGTTTTCAATTATTTATATTTGAAAAACCAAAAGTACCATTTTGAAGAAGACTCGTTAACAAATATAGTGGTATTTTTTGAAATTTTCTCATTGTGTATATTTTATGATATTGATTTTTATTCAACCTCTTTAAAACAATTCAAAAAAATTCAATAATTATGTTTTAAAGAAATTAGATGAAAAATATCATATGAATTTGAAAATGTCAAACTCATATTCCATTGGATAGAGGATTCCTTCATGAATCCAACATGATCAACTTAGCCACCTAGGGACAAATTTATCCCTAAGTTTGCTAGGGTACAAAATGGTGTTGCAGGAAATTTTGTGAAAGGGTTGCTAAAATTATGGATTTTAGGACTTAAGAGGCTCGATTGAGCACTTAAAACACTCGAACGAGCACTTGATTTTGAAATTTAAATAGCTTGATCTAGGGTTTAAGAAACCCTCGATCGAGCCCTTATTGTGGTTAAATAAAAGCTTGATCTAGCTTTAAAGCTCGAACTAGCCTATAGCTTGATCTAGCTTTAAGGTTGGATCTAGCTTTAATGCTAGATCTAGCTTTAATGCTAGATCTAGCCTATAATTAGATCTATCTTTATGGATAGATCTATCTTTGAGGGTCGATCAAGGCACTTTTTTTTAATTCCCTGCTTAGGTTGTATTGGCGAGAAATTTCAAAAACATGGTTCGATCGAGCTCCTAACTAACCTTGGGTTACATTTTTTAAGCCCTAAAACAGCTCAATCGAGCCATCATTTTTTCCACTTAAACACACCCTTACTCGCCAAAAAGTGTAACCCAAATCCATGCTTTCACCCATAAACTCCAACCTGATTGAGGAAACAACCTATGAATTCTACAAGCACAAACTTGTTATACGTTCTAACTTTATTGGGGCACAACCTGTAAGCACCAACTTTCTATAGGTTCCAATCTAATTGGGGACAACTTTTGATGGAGCACCCACCTCCTTCACCAAGACATATTGGACCACTTTTCAAAATCTTTCAAACTAGATCTATAAGGTCAACAACAATAAATACTCCTTACACATATGATAATATAAGTACAATCTTAACATGTTATTCAATCATCAATATTAGTATCTTCTTCATTTCTTGTATCAAGACTAAACATTTTCATAAGCCATAGAACATTTTGACAACAACAAAGGAAATATAACCTCTTTTCCTCAAAAACTCGTCTTCCTAACTTTTCATGCCATCCTTTCATATTACAATTGTTTTTTTTTTCGTTTTCCCCTTTTCAAAAATCAATTTGGGCTTCAAAATGACCCACAAAACATTATAAAAATTATTATTTCAATGGAATGAACTTTCTAGGTGTGTGCTGGAATGAGTGCACCTTGGTGGTTTTATTGAAGATTAAAAAAGATGCACTTCCAAATAGATAAAAAAATTGGAAACCCTGACATGACTCAAACTCATGACCACTTGTAGTGCAACTAGACCAAATACCAACTCTCTTGTCACATTATATTTTTATTCCTGGTCTCGATAAATTATTTTGGTATAGCCAGTCCATAGGCCAAAAATGATCTGAAACTGAAACAAAATGCCAATGATAAGAAATGAATTGACTTCATGATAGAGACAAAATCCTTCGCACTTGACCACTGTGACACAATATCTTTTATGGCTCAGATGGTAAACCATGCTAATGATAGGCTAAGACTAAACCTCATGATCGAGTCAAAAACATTCAAGCTTAAATACTGTACCACGTGTTTTATCTCAAATTGAAATCCATATGCCAACAACAAGCCAATACTTGACCACATGATCCACTCTATACATTAAATCTTAGAATAGCTCCGTAATGCCAAATGATAAACGAATATTCCACCTAGAAATAAAACCAAAAACCTTTGTGCTTAGCAATAGAGCCACACTTTGTATTATGTCTTAGACCACATCATTACATGTCCATTGTATCACACATACACACACATAATTATATATGTGTGGATGTTGTAGATCCATCGTTAGGGTTGATGTAAATCAAGTTTGGAGCCAATGTGGATCAAATTTGGGGCCGACATTCAAACCTCCATATGACCTATTTTAGTTCTTAGGTTGCTACCGAGGTAGCCCTTTGGGCTTTCCATTTTTCTCATATAACCATGGCATGTGACTTGTTCCTTAAAGGTCCATGGCCAATATGATGCTAACATCAACATGATGACATCATGCCATGTAACACTCTCTGAGTGGTGTGATGTGTCACTCAAATTTGGCCCAATTAGACACCCAAGAATGTTGATTGCACATGCCACATGACACCCTACCTTAATACAATGTCATCTTGCATAAAATATTATCACGTCATTTGATGTTGCCACTTATCAATCTTCCATTTGGTGAGCTTGCTACACCTTCCACATCACATGCCATCCTGTTGACATTTCATCTTCCATTGTCTCTTCTTGCCACATCATTAATCCACATGACCTACTATTAAAGGGTCCATATCATCCACCTACTATTAAAATTTCATGTTTTTGTTGGTATTATATGGTTGAAGTCATAGGACATAGGGAGTGCAACCTCTATTAACCATCATGCAAATTATCACTCCATTCACCAAGTATGAACCATATAACCATTGAATCTTCCATAAGTTGCATCATTGTTAATCCCATTAAATAGTGCAGATGTCTACATGCCAACATTCACTGATTTATCCCAAATGCATTGATCCATCTTGAAACTGCATCATATTTAACAAATTTGGTGTTTTGATCCCCTTTCTCAAATGTTCACTTTCAAATAACCTTATATTCTCATTTGAGAGGAGTTTTACCAAGTGTAGTATATGGTTGAATAGATCTTCGAGAGAACCATCCATCCAAACCATCCACATATTCATTTGATTGTCATAACTTCAACATATACTCAATATTGAAGCCATCATTAGAGTCTGATTATGAAGGAGTTTGAATAAGTGTGGCATACCATGGAGAGGACTATCCATTCATACCATCTACATACTCATTTGATCATCATAGCTTTACAATTTACACAATAATATTCAATCCATCATACCTTCTTTGACATCAATACATCGTACCCCCTTTGACATTTAAGACATTGAACCTCTGACATCAATGACATGACATTGTTGTCATCAACAAGAACACTACGTTAAACAATGTCCTTCCTTTGACATCCAAGACATTGAACCTCCTTTAGCATCAATGACATGAAATTGGTTTTCATCAATGACAAAAGTATTCCCAAAAAACTCCCCCTTTGTCATTGATGGAAACCCCACCAAACATTAATGGTCGTTGATGGAAATGGATGGAACTCCCACTATCAAGTTGGTAGTCCAAAATTTGCTTTCTCTCTTATTATGCAATGTCTGCTTCTATCTCCCTTTGACATAAATGGAAAAGGGACCCATTGAAAATGATTTCTCATCTAGAAACTACTTACTATTGAACCAATATTGTATGACTGTTGTTGTGTATGCTTGTAGATCTGCTCCCCCTATGAATGAGCTCTACCCTAGTGGATAATATTTCCTCTTGTAAATGCTTCCTATGATGTGACTATAATAATACCCCCCCTACACAAATCCCTAATCTAATACAAGTGTCTAAATACCTTATCAATTGGATGACTGCACAACTTCACTCAGCTGCTCAACTTCTCTTTCTAATAGGTGCTCTCCCTATGCATGGCTTCCCTTGTTTCTTCAAATTTGCATCTATCTTCCATAATATTACTTTTTCAAGCTTCATTTTAAACATACATATACTTGAAGAATCTTTCACTAATGGATTAGATCTGAGTGGTCACATCCATCCTTGGGTTTTCATATTTCCTTCTCCATGCTTTGGTGTTCTTTCTTGGGTTAGCAGAGAAACCCTCTTCCTTGAACCATCTCATGTTAATCCTTAAATCATGGGATATATGTCCTTCATTTTTGCATTGGTAACATTTTATATTGAGCTTCAATATAAGTAGAAATGTCCCATAATATCTACTGTTCTATCTTCTAAATTGATTTCCCATATTTATTTTCTTGGAAGAATGATTATAGACTCTATATCTGACATAATCATTATTGGCATAGTTCATGTAATCCATTTCTTTATGATAAAACCTTGTACATGAAAAACAATGACCAAAAAATGTACACGAACACCCATCATTAGCTGTTGGGGTCCAAACGAGGAGGCGAAACTAAGATAGTGGACACCCCCCCTTGCTGACATCACAAGGGGGGGGGAATTATTGAATCCTTGCCACATCAGAACCATTCATTGTCAGGGTGTGTTATATATATATAGTTTTAATTATAATGTGTTATATAATGGTTGTCAAGAGTGTGTGGAGGGCTCTAGGGAGTACCACTTATTTTCCATGGGGCACGAGGAAGGAGTAGTGTGGGGACCAAGCAAGGCCAAGCCTTAACAACATTAGTGTGGAGCTCGAATAAGGCCAAACCCAAACAGTGTTAGTGTAAGGCCCGAATGAGGCCAATCCCAAACAAGAAGAAATTTGGGGGCCCCAAATATGGCCAGGACATAACGACGGTACTTCAAGGGCTTACAGGAAAGTGATGTTTGACAGAGGGTTGGCCACATCAAATATATGTGTGTGTTTAGCAAAGAAACTTTCATGCATTCCAAGTGGGAAAAAAGGCAAGTAGGTCAATTCACTCCAGTGCAATCTAAGGGAAAAATAAGGCAATATAGGTAATTACGAGAAGGAAGTTGTATGCATCTATAGATAGTTACCAACAAAGAAATTAGAGCCAAATTTAGGAAGAAAATAGTTACAAGATTGTTATAGGGAGGCTAGAAATTGCATTTTATGCTATAGAAGGAAAATGGAAATATACATTGAATTTCACAGGGCCATGACTTTCAACCTAAAAGTTGGAATTGGGCAAGTGATCAGTCAAAAGGAAGATCTTTTAGAGAAAAATGCAACTACTAACCCATAATTCTTTTTTGGGAGAAAAATTCTATTGAAATTCTTGAAGAATTCTACAAGAATTTTAAAGAGACAAAAATGAACAAATAAATGAATGTTTTCTTCCTTCATTGTGTCATCATTTTTAGCAAGAAGTGTTGTGCGGGTGGTGCATAAAGTGCGGAAGTTCAAATGTCTCTTCTCCGTGTTCCTCTCTTCACACACATCCTATTCTCTACACCATTTAAATCATCCACAAACAATAATTAATGTGGAGAATTCTAGTAGTCATTTGAATAATGACCCAAGACAAAACATAAAAATAGAAAGTATTGTGGAAAGTAGGGGATTGCTATATGTTCTATCAATAGTGAAATTTGTATAACTTTCACTTTAAAATATCAATTTTTATCTATCATGGAAAAGGTTAACCGATGACAAGAGTAGTTTATTGTGGATAATAAATAGAGACTCATACCATAGCCATGAATGGATGGATTCATGAAGACTTCTTCAATTTATTTGTCCCGGAAGGCAACTTCAAGGTGCTCTCCCAAACATTGGCTCGTACCATAGCCATGAATATATGGATGAGTGAAGAGGTGTTAAATTTATTTGTCTCGAAACAAGACTCCTGGTGCGATAAGTTCAAGTTTGCATATCTTGTGACTGAGGAATAGCCTCATCCAATTCTGATACCAACCAAATATGTTTTGATGGGTATGGTTTTTACAGTCCATATTAGTTGTCACCAGACCTCGGATCTAACACAATTAGTCCCTTAGATTCGTACATATTTGTTGACTTTCTCTCGCTAATGAGTCTGAAATTGAAACTGAAACCCATAAAGACACGTCTGGTAGTGAATGAGTAAGTTCGATACATCAATCTTGTAGAGTAGTCATTGATTTGTTGAAACAAAAAATTCAAGGAGAAGAGACATAATGAGTGGGGCTCTACATTGGGATATATGATATAATGTACCTAAAAAGCTTATACATTTCAAGATATTAATTTTTGTAGACTAACAGTTTGTGACGATTAAATTGTGAGTAACTTTTAATTAAAAACTAAAAGTCACTTCTTCGTGTCATTCGATTTTCCAACTGATTGGTTAAGTCACTAATTGTTGAAAATTTGTGCAACCGCTATTCCAATCGTACATGAACACAAGAATTTTTGGATCCTATTGTCATGCAAGATTGGCCTTAGAGAAAAATATTAGTTTAATCCACCAAATGCTTGAAACTATCTTCGCAAAGTTTTTCAGATTTCCACACTGAATGCAAATATTTCGACGTAGAACAAGAAATAAATGAATATGTGTGCATTATGTCATCTATTTTAGCAAGAAGTGTTATGCGGGAGGTGTTGAAGGTGTGGAAGTGACGATGTACTCCCTCTGGACACATTCCCCCTTCCACACACCTTCATCCCACACACTTCTTCCGCACACACATAAAGTCTCTTTAACTAAGTTATATGGCAATAACGTAATTTAACATAAATTTCAATTCCTAGATTAACATGAATAATGGATCCAATAACTACTAAAGAAAAAGACACTATAATCTTTGCAACTATACAATTTGTTATTAAATATATATAAATAAATACCAAAAAAATATTATTTAAAATCCCATTTATTTAATTTTCATATTTATATTTATTATTATTAATTTTCGAATATAACTAAAAAGAAATAGAGATGTCCATCAATATAATTAATCCCAAGTAAAAAATTAATTGAAAATAGAGTAGAACTTATCAAAGATTGGGTAAAACGAACACAAACTCCACTCCTGGATTAATATGTAATTTGTTGTTAACCTATTGTAAATACTTTTCAGAGCTTTGGATCTACATAACTTTCATTGTAAATCTCACCTTTGTGATGAATTGTACACCTACTCAGGAATTCCTGGCTTGAACGCCGATAGTGACAATTTCAATAGACGGTTGGGCATTATTGTTGAGATGCCAATCATGTGTATGTAGTCTGTCCATCTGGCGTAAAAAAAAAGGCCATCAAACAGGTAGCAGTGATGGAGCCATCAAAGTTAACACGCAGCAACTGGGTTTTGGTGGCAAGCGCCCTTGCTCTAGAAGCAACAACTAAAGTGAAGGACAAGAGTCTAACAACCTAGAGCCACCTAATCCCCAACTGCAACAGATATCTCGTGCAGCTTATACCACGAGGGAAACAAAGAAGGACAGCAATGCTACACTGAGGAGAATACTCGTGTAGAGTAAGAAAAAAAAAAGAATTTAGTGAGGAGCAAAGGAGTTTCCACGTGGGGTCACATCCCTCACCTGCACAATAAAAACCTCCCATCAACTTATGCTACCCACCTTTGATGGTACCTAAGAGTTGTTAAGCAAGAACAAAATTAAACATTTCTTTAAATCTTAGTGTAATATTTTTCGAATATTATTGGTTGAGCAGATTGCGCGTTGTTGCTGGCTATGACTCTACACATGAATGTCCAGGCAAGGAGCATCACTTCGCACGTTCACATAATAATTTGGCGTTGAAAATCATAAGAAATTGAGATTAAACAGTTTTCGAATCTCCTATTGAGGAATTTTTGAGTCTTCCCATTGAGGAATTTTCCAGTTTTCTGAGGAATTGTTTAGATAGTTAAAAGTGGTTGGAATTTGGGTAAAAATAATTTTAAGATTTTATAAAGGCAATGTTTGAATCTTGTTTTTGACAGTGGAAATAGATTGAAGACCATCAAAAACTTATAAAACACTTAAAATTATGAAGTTTAATAGCTTTAATTTAAATTTACAAAAAATTTTACCCATTTTTTAAAAATAAGACAAGAAATTCTATAACTTTCTCGGAAAAAGAAAAGTCACGTTAGTTCTTTTCAGTAAGAAATTGAGATTAAACAGTTGTCAATTAATGCTGGAGTAGTTATGTAAAATCTTTGAAAGATTTTTGGTTGGCCAGATCATGCGGGGTCGGTAGGATATTCATTAGTTCAATTATTTGCGCTGTACGAACATCAATGTGCACATGGGCAATTTTTTAGCCTCCCCAATTATAAGAGATTGAAAAATAATAAAAAACAAATGATATGTCTACCATAAAGTTTGGTTTCATTCGTTTAAAAACTATATCTAGGAGTAATTGTGTAGGCTACTTTGGGGTGGGGTTCTAATGGGAGCATGGTCATCCTAGAAATATAGAATATTGTGAGTTTATATAATGATAATTATATAATTAGCAAAATTATATTAGTGAATATGGTTAATATGTTAAAAGTTTTTATATATTGGATGAGATTTTGTTAGTTTCTTAAATTAAAGGTAAAGATTTAATTTATTGGGAATTTATAAATTTAATGATAACTTTAATTTTATTTAATATCAAGTATTAATATTGTAGTATTAAAATTTTTATTTTTACTCTTTTTTGTAATAAAAATAAAATAAAGAAATGAAGAAACTTAAAAATGTTATAAATTAAAATGTTATAATATTAAAATTTAAAAAAATATTTTGAAATCATAATTAAAATGTAAACTATTTTAGATTAAGATATTTAATTTTTAATTTATAATTAAGTAAAATGAAAAAGATTTAAAATAATTGATATTAATAAAATATTACATGGTATATGTTGGTTTCTTTTATATAGTTTTCGAATCGATTAAAATAATAATTATAAGTGATGAAGAGATTTAATCTTTATATCAAAATTTGCTTATATGTTTAATTTTTATTGAGGATTAATAAATATTTATCTAGATATGTTGGTTATTTTATATTTAATTTCCATAAGTGATTTTTATTTAGTAATTATAGTAAATGAAATAGATTTAATTTTTATTCAATATTCATAAAATATTTTTTTAGTATGTTTGTTTATTGTATAATTTAGTCTCCAATATTTGAATATATTTATCAATAACTAAAGGTAGATAGTAGGAATTTAAACTTTTTGAAACATTATAAAATATTCTTAATAGTAGTTAACAAATCAAAGATTGATATTTCTCTTAATATTAAATTTCTCTTGATCATGGTCAACCATGTTTTATAGAATCAATCATGGTAAACTATGGTCCAATGCCTTATTGTGGCAAAGATTGTCTCAATATGAAAATCAACCATGGTCAACCATGGTCCAACATCACATTGTGACAAAAATTGTCTAGATATGAAAGTCAATCATGGTTAAACATAGTCAACCATGGTCCAATGTCGCATTGTGAGAAGGATTGTCTTAATATGAAAATAAATCATGGTCAACCATGTTTATTTTAGGGTTTATATACCTTGGGTTTATAAGATTGATCCCTTAGGTTTAATATTATTCCCTTGGGTTCATGATCCCTTAGTGTTTTAGTATTGATCCATTGGGTTTATTATTCCCTTGGGTTTATAATATCAATCCCTCATATTTATTAATTTAAGGGTTCAACTATGGTCAAGCATGGTCCAACATCACATTGTGACAAATATTGTATCAATATGAAAATCAACCATGGTCAACCATGTTTATTTAAGAGTTTATAATATTCATCTTAGGGTTTATATAAAATTGCTTTATATTATTCCCTTGGGTTTATAATCACTTGGGTTCTTAGTTTTAATCCCTTAGGTTTATAATATTAATCATGGTCAACCATGGTCAATCATGGTAAACCATAGTGCAACGTCACATTGAGACAAAGATTGCGTCAATATGAAAATCAACCATGGTAAATCATGGTCCAACATCACATTGTGACAAAAATTATCTCGATATGAAAACCAATCATGGTCAATCATGGTCAACCATCCTTCAACGTCTCAATGTGATAAGGATTGTCTGAATATGAAAATCAACCTTGGTAAACCATGTTTGTTTTAGGGTTTATAAAATTTATCTTAGGGTTTTTATATCTTGGGTTTATAATATTAACCCCTTGGGTTCAATAATATTCCCTTGGGTTCATAATTCCTTAGCATTTTAGTATTGATCCCTTGGACGTATACTATCAATCATGGTCAACCATGCTCAACCATGCTCACCGATGTTTTATAGAATCAATCATGGCGAACCATGGGCCGATGTCACATTTTGACAAAGATTGTGTCAATATGAAAATTAACCATAATTATTTTGGCAAAGATGGTTTTAGCATTAATCCGTCAGGTTTATTGGTCCTTTGGGTTAATAATATCAATCCCTTGGGTTTTTATTCCATTGGCTTTATAATATCAATCATAGTCAAACATGGTCAATCATAGCCAACCATGTTCAATTATGGTAAACGATGGTCAAATGTCACATTGTGACAAAGATTGTCACAATATGAAAATCAACCATGGTCAACCATGGTCCAATGATGCATTGCGACAAATATTGTCTCAATATGTAAATCAATCACAGTCAAGCATCGTCAACCATGGCAAGATGCCACATTGTGATAAGGATTGTATCAAAATGGAAATCAATCATGGTTAACCATGTTTTACAAAATCATTCATGGTCAACCATGTTCCAATGTCACATTGTGATAATGATTTTCTTAGTATGAAAATCAACCATGGGCAACCATACTCCGATGTCGCATTGGAATTTTTTTTTTTTATATGAAAATCAATCATGGCCAAGCATGGTCCAACATCACATTATGACAAGGATTGTCTCAATATGAAAATAAACGTTGGTCAACCATGTTTATTTTATGGTTTATAATATATATATTTCAGTTTATATATCTTGGGTCTATAATATAAATCCCTTGGGTTTAATATTATTCCCTTGGGTTCATAATCCCTTGTGGTTTTAGTATTTCCTTGGATTTATAGTATCAATCCCTTGGGTTTATGATATTTAATAATATTTTTATCAACATAAATATTGTCTCAATATGAAAATCAACCATGGTCCTATGTCAAATTGTAACAAAGATTGTCTCGATATGAAAATCAATCTTGGTCAACTATGGTCAACCATGGTCCAACTTCACATTGTGACAAGGATTGTCTCAATATGGAAATCAACCATGTTTATTTTAGGGTTTATAGTAGTTATCTTAGGGCTTATATGTATTGGGTTTATAATTTTTATCCCTTGTATTTATAATATCAATCCCATGGGTTTATAAATCTAAGGGTTCATATTCTTAGGGCTTAATATTATTCCCTTGGGTTTTTAATATTAATCCCTAGGGTTTATTATTCCTTTGGGTTTATAATATCCATCATGGTGAACCATGTCTAACATGGTCAACCATGTTTGATAAACTCAATCATGGTCTATCATGGTTGAACGTCAAATTATGACAAATATTATCTCAATATGAAAATCAATCATTGTTTCAACCATGGTCCAATGCCGCATTATGACAGATATTGTCTCAATATGATAATCATGGTTAACTATGGTCTAACATGGTCAATTACGATCAACGCTTTTTTTTCTAGGTAATTTCAATCTATTAATATGATACAAAAGCGGGATTACAGTGAGACTCGACCTCAGAGGATCCAAACATCATTCATCACACAATCATAATAATTATCTGTGACTGCCCCAACAGAGGGGAAACCAGTCCAAAAAGTATGAGCAAAAATAGCCCACACATGGGTAACCAGTTTAATCACAACATAACAGAGACATTTTAAGAACATCATAATCCTAACTAGAAGACACATAAAGCTAAACAAAAATTCAACCGTTAGCATGAAAAAACGTCCACTTGGCAGACTCGACACTTGGCACTCAGTCGTCTGGGGCTGGTTCCTCCACAATCGAACACGGGTACTTGTCCGGGTTGTCTTCCTCGTCTGACTCACCACGTACATGACCTTGTTTGCTGCGTCCATGTTGCATGCTCCTACACGCGGTCCTGACGTGTCTCCTTGGCGACTACCAGAAGCCTGTGTGTAACTGAGCTTTCCCTTCTCAACATGCTGACTGCCAGCAACAACTTTGCCATGCAAGGTGCTTCGACCTTCATCAGCTTCCTGATCACCAGTGTTATCCCAAATCCTGTTGGTTGGTCCTATGCTGTTCGCCTCCTCAGTGTGATCAACCAGAGGAGCTGGCGGCTGAATTTCTTCCGTGAAGGTGATTGAGACAGTGGCGATGATAATTAGGTGGTTCAGAGAGCTGCAAAATCAGAATTGTGTGGTGTGAGGAGCAGGGTGCGGAGGAAGGGGAAAGTTAGTAGTGTGGACTGCTGTATCTCCACGACCTATGCTATGGAGCCAGGCTTTGCCTCTGTCGTTTCGGGTGTTTGGGTAACGCCCCGCAAAACTAAGCAGGTTGGGGTTATTGGCAGAGGAGGCTGGGGAAGCCGAATCGGGGCTAGGCATTACAGGTGAGTGAGAGCTTCCGCGTCTTGTGCCCCTTCTTCTACTGCGCATATAATGGCGGACCATGATGGGGATGGGAATAGGGGAAGAATCAGTAGGGATTGTGGAGGAATTGACAGAGGAGCCATGTGGGGAAATTACAGAGGAGTTGTGATCATGAGCAACATTGCAGAGGTTGGTGTGGGAATGGTGGAATCCATTACCCAAATTGATACAGCTTAACAGCGAGCATCTACAGGCAGTGATGGTGCACACGTTAGGCTCTCCCGCTTGCGGAGGACAGACACAGTGAATTGCGGGGGGCAGAATAACAGAGAAATTCGCAGGCTCCATTGTTATGTGGGAATTGGCTCTGCCTCGGCCTGTGATGTCATTAAATGGCTCCTGCAAGGTGCCATGAATGCCATTCAGAGTGGCATGGGGGAAGTTGCAGGGGGCCATGTGGCCACCCCGTCTGCTGCCTTGCCGTCTTGTCATATTAGTACCTGGGATGAACGCCCGCATCCGGGTCAATTACAATCAATGTTGCTCAACCATGGTCAACTATTTATAAAATCAAAAATGGTCATCCATGGTCAATCATGGTCAACCATAGTCAAATGCCGCATTCTGAAAAATATTGTTTTGATATGAAAATCAACCATGGTTAAGCAAGGTCAACCATGATCCAACATTGAATTATGACAAGGATTGTCTGAATATGAAAATAAACCATGGTCAACCATGTGTTATTTTAGTGTTTATAATATTTATCTGAGGGGTTATATACCTTGGGTTTATAATATTAGTCCATTGGATTTAATATTATTCCCTTGTGTTCATAGTCCCTTGGGTTATTAATATCAATCCCTTGGGTTTATTATTTCCTTATCTTTATAATATCAACCATGGTCAACCATGCTCAAATGTCGCATTGTGACAAATATTGTCTCAATATGAAATCAACCATGGTCAACCATGGTCCACTGTCACATTGTGACAAATCTTGTCTCGATATGAAATCAATCATGGTCAAGGATGGTCCAACATCACATTGTGAATATGATTGTCCCAATATGGAAATCAACCATGTAGTCCAACATCACATTGTGAATATGATTGTCCCAATATGGAAATCAACCATGTACAACCATGTTTATTTTGGGGTTTATATACTTTGGGTTTATAATTTTAATCCCTTGGGTGTATTATTCCCTTGGGTTTATAATATCAATCCTTTGGGTTTATCAATCTAAGGGTTCATATTCCTAAGGTATAATATTTTTCATATTCCAAACCAATCATAGCCAACCATTGTCAAATGTCGCAATGTGGCAAGTATTGTTTCAATATGAGAATCAACCATGGTCAACCATGTTCCACCGTCGCATTGTGACAATGATTGTCTCAATATGAAAGTCAACCATGGGCAACCATGCTGAGATATACCTCAATTCAATTATTTGCACACTCGAAACATCAATATGTGCATGATATAATCCTTTGGCCTTGGAGAGTGTGACCTTTTTTTCCAAAAACCATTTGTTAAAAACTAGAGCAAAAAGTAATTGCGATGGCCAACAATGACTTTCTTATATTAGTTTTATGGCCTTATAGTGGAAAGTTAGGGTTCACTTCCCGAGTATGACGGGCTTATTTTTATCGGAAGAAATAAAATATTAATTTAATACTAATGTTCATGTAATAATTAGTTTTTTAGTTATTGTTCAATTTTTAAATTGGTTTCCACGACTTTTATTTTTAAGAGTAGAGGTGGGAAAAGGAGTTATCTATGTAGGTATACATAGAAAATGGATTATAAAAAATAAAGAAAGGGTGGTATATAAATATGAAAATGAAAGTAAGTAGAATACTAAGAATGTTGGTAAGTAGTAGGATTAAAAGTGGGATAAATTATATTA